>WFAB01003323.1:0-5000 GCA_018977245.1 Lethenteron camtschaticum | reverse complement strand
GAGATGCGGAGAGAGACAGGGGAGAGACAGGGGGAGAGGGAGATGGGGGAGAGACAGGGGGGAGACGGGGGGGAGATGGGGGGGGGAGAGACAGGGGGGAGATGGGGAGAGAGACAGGGGGGGAGATGGGGGGGAAAGATGGGGGGAGATGGGAGAGAGATGGGGGGAGATGGGGGAGAGGGAGATGGGGAGAGAGACAGGGGGGGAGATGGGGAGAGAGACAGGGGGGGAGAGATGGGGGGGGGAGCAGTTGATGGTGATGATGGTACTCATGCTGATGGTACCTATCGGTGGTGATGGTGATGGTAGTGATGGTGGTGATGGTGGTGATGATGATGGTGGTGATGGTGATGGTAGTGATGGTGATGATGGTGGTGATGGTGGTGATGGTGGTGATGGTGGTGATGGTGATCATGGTGGTGATGGTGGTGATGATGGTGATTGGTAGTGATGGTGATGATGGTGGTGATGATGGTGGTGATGATGGTGATGGTGGTGATGGTGATGATGGTGATGGTGATCATGGTGATGATGGTGATGGTGGTGATGGTGGTGGTGATGGTGGTGATGGTGATCATGGTGGTGATGGTGGTGATGATGATGGTGATGGTAGTGATGGTGATGATGGTGGTGATGGTGGTGATGGTGGCGATGATGCTGGTGATGATGGTGATGGTGATGATGGTGGTGATGGTGATCATGGTGGTGATGGTGGTGATGATGGTGGTGATGGTGGTGATGATGGTGATGGTGGTGATGGTGATGATGGTAGTGATGATGGTGATGATGGTGATGATGGTGGTGATGGTGGTGATGATGGTGGTGATGGTGATGGTGGTGATGGTGATGATGGTAGTGATGGTGATGATGGTGGTGATGGTGGTGATGGTGGTGATGGTGGTGATGATGGTGATGGTGATGATGATGGTGATGATGGTGGTGATGGTGATCATGGTGGTGATGATGGTGGTGATGGTGGTGATGATGGTGATGATGGTGGTGATGGTGGTGATGGTGGTGATGGTGGTGATGATGGTGATGGTGATGATGATGGTGATGATGGTGGTGATGGTGATCATGGTGGTGATGATGGTGGTGATGGTGGTGATGATGGTGATGATGGTGATGGTGATGATGGTGGTGATGGTGATCATGGTGGTGATGGTGGTGATGATGGTGATGGTGATGATGGTGGTGATGGTGATCATGGTGGTGATGGTGGTGATGATGGTGATGGTGATGATGGTGGTGATGGTGGTGATGGTGGTGATGGTGGTGATGATGGTGATGGTGATGATGGTGGTGATGGTGATCATGGTGGTGATGGTGGTGATGATGGTGGTGATGGTGGTGATGATGGTGATGGTGGTGATGGTGATGATGGTGATGATGGTAGTGATGATGGTGATGATGGTGATGATGGTGATGATGGTGATGATGGTAGTGATGGTGATGATGATAGTGATGGTGGTGATGGTGATGATGGTAGTGATGATGGTGATGGTGATGATGGTGGTGATGGTGGTGATGGTGGTGATGGTGGTGATGATGGTGATGGTGATGATGGTGGTGATGGTGATCATGGTGGTGATGGTGGTGATGATGGTGGTGATGGTGTTGACAATTCCTGCTCACCAAAGCCAGCGATGTCCAGGATTCCGATGTAGCAGGAGGAGGAGACTGGTGAGTGCGATTCGTGTGGTGAGTTGTGTGGTGAGGAGTAGTGTGGTGAGGAGTGTGGTGAGTGTGGTGAGTCGTGTGGTGAGTGTTCGTGTGGTGATGAGTCGTGTGGTGTGTGTGGTGAGGAGTGTGGTGAGTGTGGTGAGGAGTGTTCGTGTGGGAAGCAGAGGTTGACGCTGCGCACCACCGAGTGGAAGAGTCTCGCGTACAAACTCTTGGCCAACGCGTCGCGGGCTCCTCGAGCCTGGACAGCACGCAGGGGCACCCTGGGGGGGGGGAGGGGAGAGGGGGAGGGGAGAGGGGAGGGGGGAGGAGGGGAGGGGAGAGGGGGTAAGAGGGGGGGAAGGGGAGAGATGGGGGGGAGGGGGGGGAGGGGGGGAGGGGGGGAGGGGGGAAAGAGGGGGGTGAGAGGGGGGGAGAGGGGGAGGGGGAGGGGGGGAGGGGGGAGGGGGGAGAGGGGGGGGGGGTGAGAGAGGGGTGAGAGGGGGGGAGAGAGGGGGGGTGAGAGAGGGGGGGGAGAGGGGGGGGGAGAGGAGGGGGAGGGGAGGAGGGGGAGGAGAGAGGGGTGAGAAGGGAGGTGAGAGGGGGTACAGAGGAGAGATGGGAGAGGGGGGGAGGGGGGATGAGAGGGGGGGAGAGGGAGGCTCAATCCCCGCTGGATGAAGGCCTCTGCACACACAGCTAAAGCTAAAGGCTCCCCAGCAGCAGCAGCAGCAGCAGGAGGGAGGGGGGAGGGGGGGCCTCACCTAATGGGCTTCCCCTGGGCGGCCCCCCCGCGTGGCTCATCTCTCGTGACGTCAGCGCCTCGGCGAGCTCCTCGGAGTCGAGTCCCAGCAGCGAGGAGCACAGCGAGAGCGCGGGGAGACACGCGGAGCGCACAGAGCAGCCCCCTGGGGGGGGAGGGGGAGGCGGGGGAGGAGTGGGGGGGAGGGGGAGAAGGGGGGGAAAGAGGGGGGTGAACAGGGGTGGGAGAGGGGGGGAGAGGGGGGGAGAGGGGGGAGAGGGGGGGGAGGGGGGAGGGAGGGGAGAGGGGGGGAGGAGGGGGAAGGGGGAGGGGGAGAGGGGGGGAGAGGGGGGGAGAGGGGGAGAGGGGGGGAGGGGGGAGGGAGGGAGAGGGGGGGAGGAGGGGGAGGGGGGAGGGGGGAGGGGGAGAGGGGGGGAGAGGGGGGGAGAGGGGGGGAGGGGGGGGAGGGGGAGAGGGAGGGGAGAGGGGGGAGGAGGGGAGGGGGGAGAGAGGGGGGGGGGAGAAGGGGGAGAAGGGGGGGGAGACACATTGACGCTGTTTCTCTCTTTTTTTGTCACCATCAGAGGAATCACGAAGACGCTCGGTGGAGTCGGAACTTTGCTTCGTTCATCGTTGAGTTTTACACGAAAAGATTTCACGAAAGATGTCACGCTCTGCTCTCCTACTTCTTACCCCCCCCCCCTCTCTCTACCCCCCCCCCCTCTCTCCCTACTCGATGTCGATGTCCCCCCCCCTGTGTTTTCTATAACATTGTTTTTAACTACGACAAGTGCTGCATCTGCACCCAGCCCTCCTCGCACTCCTACGGCCTCCGACGGTAGCTCTCATATCTCCACGCAGAGCAACTCCCCGTCTTCTGCCAGCGAGCACGCGACCTCCTCCATCGCCCACCGCTCCTTGAAGGCCGTCACAGCGTGGGTCACCCTCGCCACACGGCGGAACTCCGGCCCACACCCCCTGGGGCTCTGAGCGGAGCGCGGGAGATGCCCCCAGGCTGCTGGCCGGACGTCTCCCCTCCAGGGCCACCTTCCCCGCCCTGTGCGCGGCGAGCTTGGCGTTGACCGGCCCCTGAAGATGTTGAGATCCGTCGCCCCTTCGGGTGTCCAAAGATGAGGACCGTCGGGGAGAAGTGGAGGGTGGACTTCGATGTAAAGCTTCGTTCGTGACTGCAGCAGGGATCGAGCTTCTTGGTTCTTTCGGTAAAGTCACGTAGAAGGGAAATAATAAAATAATAAAAATAAAACATAATGTGACGTAGAATGGAAATAATAAAATGATAAAAATGAAACATAATGTTTTATTTTTATCATTTTAATAATAAAAAGAAAAAAAATAATTTCGATTTAAAGCTTTCGTGACTGCAGCAGGGATTCATCTTCTTGTTTCTTTCGGTAAATTCGGTAAAGTCACATAGAAGGGAAGTAATAAAATAAAAATAAAACATAATAAAATAATTCTCACGACGTTTCGGCCACAATGCAAGCAGCCGTCCTCAGGTGGAGAACAGGTCTGTCGAGAAGACAGCGTCTGAATGAAACACCACCAGGCTTGGAGCGTATATTTAAGCTGGGTTGGAGGGGGAAGAGCGCCTTGACAAATATGCTAAATTCCTCTTGATATGCAAATTATTTTGTCAAGGCGCTCTTCCCCCTCCAACCCAGCAGCTTAAAAGACGCTCCAAGCCTGGTGGTGTTTCATTCAGACGCTGTCTTCACGACAGCCCTGTTCTTCACCTGAGGACGGCTGCTTGCGTTGTGGCCGAAACGTCGTGAGAATTATTAAATACATTTTTCATATTTTATTATTTCCCTTCTACGTGACTTTACCGAAAGAACCAAGAAGATAGAGGCTGAACCACCTCAGGAGGATGTTTCTCAGCACCTTGAACAACGAGTCCAGGCTCTCGCACTCCACGTGTCGCTGCGCCACCGTCTCCGCTTCACCGCAGGAGCGGCACTCCGGCGACGTGTCGGTGAAGCGCGCCGGGGAGGCGTTGGCGGTGACGGTGCCGTGGGCGACGCTCCAGCCGAGGTCGCCGACGCGGTTGTACATCGGACTGGAGTGGAGCTGCCTCCAGCGAGGCCTTTCCGGAGAGATGCAGGGCAGCAGGCCTATCCTCCAGGCCTGGTCCTTGTGGCTCCTCAGGGTGTCCTGTTGGTGACACCGCACCATGTAGGAGCGGAGCACCTTCATCTTGACGTCGCGAAGGCCGCCTCCTGTAGGTCTCCCAGCCGGCACGGGTCGTGATCCGCCTTCGCTTGTCGGCATTGGCGACGCAGCGGCACGACGGAGAGCTCCGGTGGAGGGGGACCGAGAGGGGCCTCGTCATCCCCGACGCCGATGGGGGGGGGGGGGGGGGGCCTTCTCCCCGCCGCTGACGCTGAGAAGACTCCCTCGGCTTCGGCCAGGATCCGGGCAGCCACCCGGAGTGACTGCAGCCGCCCGTCTTTGCCGCCACGTCTGCCGGTCCGAGCCACCGGCCCCCCGTGTCCCAGCCCCCTCCCCAGGCTCCACCAGTCTCCACCAGAGCTCCACCAATCTCCACCAGACTCCACCAGTTCTCCACCAGATCTCC
>WFAB01003322.1:0-17907 GCA_018977245.1 Lethenteron camtschaticum | reverse complement strand
CTCCGTGTCTCTCCCGTGTCTCTCCCCGCGTCTTTCTCACCCGTGTCTTTGTCACCCGTGTCTCTCTCCCCGTGTCTGTTTCTCCCGTGTCTCTCTCTCCGTGTCTCTCTCTCCGTGTCTCTCTCCCGTGTCTCTCTCCCCGTGTCTCCCCCGTGTCTCTGTGTCTCCCCGTGTCTCCAGGGGGGGTCCGTGCTGCCTCCAGCCGTCCCCCTGGTGGGACTGCTGGTCCCGGCGCTGCTGGTGGTCTCCGTGTCTCCGGGTGTCTCGGCGTTCGTGTCTCACCGTGTCTCACCCGTGTCTCCCCCGTGTCTCCCCCGTGTCTCCCCGTGTCTCCCCGTGTCTCCAGGGGGGGTCCGTGCTGCCTCCCGCCGTCCCCCTGGTGGGACTGCTGGTCCCGGCGCTGCTGGTGGTCTCCGTGTCTCCGGGTGTCTCGGCGTTCGTGTCTCACCCGTGTCTCTACGTCCTCACGTTCGGAGTCGTCTCCGCCAAGATCACCAACCAACTCGTGGTGAGGGGGGGGGGGGGAGGGGGGGGAGACGCGGGGGGGGGGGGAGACACCACGGGATGGGTACGCTGATAAAGACGTTGCTGATGATGATGTTACTCCTCTTCTTGGTTCTTTCGGTAAAGTCATCACGTAGAAGGGAAATAATAAAATAATAAAAATAAAATATATAAAATAATTGTCACGACGTTTCGGCCACAACGCAAGCAGCCGTCCTCAGGTGAAGAACAGGTCTGTCGGAAAGACAGATATTTTATGAAGTTTAATTTTTATTATTTTATTATTTCCCTTCTACGTGACTTTACCGAGAACCAAGAAGATGAATCCCTGCAGTCACGAAAGCTTTAAATCGAAAAGATGTTGATCCTGATGGTGATGATGTTGCTGATGATGATGTTGCTGATGATGCTGCAGGTGGTGATGTTGCTGATGATGCTGATGATGATGTTGCAGATGATGATGATGTTGATGATGTTGATGCTGATTATGTTGCTGATGGTGATGATGATGATGATGTTGTTGATGATGATGTTGCTGATGCTGATGTTGCTGATGATGATGTTGCTGATGATGTTNATGATGATGCTGATGATGATGTTGCTGTGATGATGATNTTGCTNATGATGATGATGATGTTGCTGCTGATGTTNCTGATGATGATGCTGCTGATGTTGCTGATGATGATGTTGATGATGATGATGTTGCTGATGATGATGATGTTGCTGATGATGTTGCTGATGCTGATGATGTTGCTGTTGATGATGATGGTGGTGATGATGATGTTGCTGATGATGATGTTGCTGATGATGATGTTGATGATGTTGATGATGATGCTGATGATGATGATTTTGATGATGTTGCTGATGATGATGATGATGATGTTGCTGATGATGATGCTGATGATGATGATGCTGATGCTGATGATGATGATGTTGCTGCTGATGATGATGCTGATGATGATGATGCTGATGATGATGTTGCTGATGATTGTGATGCTGATGATGATATTGCTGATGATGATGTTGCTGATGATGATGATGCTGATGATGATGTTGCTGCTGCTGATGATGAGGTGGCTCACATGACACGGAGTGCGGTGCCCATGATGGACCCCATCCTCCTCGCCCCGCTCACCCTCCTCACCGTCCTGCCGCTCACCTCCTCACGGACACAGGAGTGGTGCTCGCCATCACCATGGTACCCTCACCACCCACTCACCACTCACTCACCCAGTCACTCACTCAGTCACTCACCCAGTCACTCAGTCACTCACCACCCAGTCACTCACCCANTCACCACCCAGTCACTCACCCACTCACCCACCCACCCACTCACTCACTCACACACCCAGTCACTCACCCACTCACCCACCCACCACTCACTCACTCACCACCCACTCACTCACCACCCACTCACTCACTCACCACCCAGTCACTCACCCACTCACCACCACTCACTCACTCACCACCCAGTCACTCACCCACTCACCNACCACTCACTCACTCACCACCCACTCACTCACCACCCACTCACTCACCACCCTCACCCACCCACTCACCACCCACTCACTCAGTCACTCACCCAGTCACTCACTCACTCACCCACTCACTCACTCACTCAGTCACCCACTCACTCACCCAGTCACTCACCCAGTCACTCACTCACTCACCCAGTCACTCACCCACTCACCCAGTCGCTCACCCTCCTCACCGTCCTGCCGCTCACCTCCTCACGGACACAGGGAGTGGTNCTCACCCTCACCCTCACCACCCACTCACCCACTCACCACTCACTCACCCACTCACCACCCACTCACCCAGTCATCCACTCACCCAGTCACTCACTCACCCAGTCACTCACCCACTCAGTCACCCAGTCACTCACCCACTCACCCACCCACCCACTCACTCCCCAGTCACTCACCCAGTCCACTCACTCACCACCCACTCACCCACTCACCCACTCACTCACTCACTCAGTCACTCACCACTCACNTCACTCACCCACCCACTCACTCACTCACACACCCAGTCACTCACCCAGTCACTCACTCACCACCCACTCACCCACTCACCCAGTCACTCACTCAGTCACTCACTCACCACCCACTCACTCACTCACTCACCACCTCACTCACCCAGTCACTCACCCAGTCACTCACTCACTCACTCACCCAGTCACCCACTCACCACCCACTCACCCAGTCACTCACCACCCACTCACCCAGTCACCCGCTCACTCACCCACTCACTCACCCACTCACACACTCACCCACTCACTCACTCACCCAGTCACTCANCCACTCACTCACCCAGTCACACACTCACCCACTCACTCACTCACTCACTCACTCACCCACTCACCACCCACTCACCCAGTCACTCACTCACTCACACACTCACCCAGTCACTCACCCAGTCACTCACCCAGTCACTCACCCACTCACCACCCACTCACCCAATCACTCACCACCCACTCACTCACTCACCCACTCACTCACCCACTCACCACCCACTCACCCAGTCACTCACCCAGTCACTCACCCACTCACCCAGTCACTCACCACCCACTCACTCACTCACCCAGTCACTCAGTCACTAACACACTCACTCACTCACCCAGTCACTCACTCACCCAGTCAGTCACCCAGTCACTCACTCACTCACTCACCGCCCACTCACCACCCACTCACCCAGTCACTCACCCACTCACCCAGTCACTCACCCACTCAANTCCACTCACCCACCCACCCTCACCCACTCACCACCCACTCACCACCCTCACCCAGCTCACCCACCCACTCACCACCCACTCACCACCCACTCATCACCCACTCACCACCCACTCACTCACCCAGTCACTCACCACCCTCACCACCCACTCACCCACTCACCCACTCACCCAGTCACTCACTCACCTCAGTCACCCCACTCACCACCCACTCACCACCCACTCACCACCCACTCACCCAGTCACTCAGTCACTAACACACTCACTCACTCACCCAGTCACTCACTCACACTCACCCACCCACTCACTCACTCACTCACTCACCCACTCACCCACCCACCCACCCACTCACCACTCACTCACCCACCCACTCACTCACCCAGCAATCACCATCCACTCAGTCACTCACCACCCACCCACTCACCCACTCACCCACTCACCCACCTACTCACTCAACCACTCACCCACCCACCCACCCACTCACCCACTCACACACCCACCCACTCAACCACCCACTCAACCACCCACTCACCCACCCACTCACCCACTCACCCACTCACTCACTCACCCACTCACTCACCCCCACTCACTCACCCACTCACTCACCCACTCACACACCCACCCACTCACTCACCCCCACTCACTCACCCACTCACACACCACCCACTCAACACCCACTCACCACCCACTCACCCACCCACTCACCCACTCACCCACTCACCCACTCACTCACCCCCACTCACTCACCACCACTCACTCACCCACCCACTCACTCACTCACTCACCATCCACTCACCACCCACTCACCCAGTCACTCACCCAGTCACCAGTCACTCACCCAACTCACTCACTCACCCAGTCACTCAGTCACTCCACTCACTCACTCACCCAGTCACTCACTCACCCAGTCACCACCCACTCACCACTACCCACCCACTCAACTACTCACCCACCCACTCACTCACCCAGTCACTCACCCATCCACTCATCACTCACCCACCCACCCACTCACCCACTCACTACNACACTCACTCAACCACTCACCACCCACCCACTCACCACCCACTCACACACCCACCCACTCACCACCCACTCACCACTCACCACACCACCCACTCACCCACTCACCCACTCACCCACTCACCCACCCACTCACTCACCCACTCACTCACCCTCACTCACNACCCACTCACCACCCACTCACCACCCACCCACTCACTCACCCACTCACCACCACCCCACTCACACACCACCCACTCACCACCCACTCACCACCCACTCACCACCCACTCACCACCACCCACTCACCNACTCACTCACTCACTCAACCACCCACTCACTCACCACCCCACCACCCACTCACCCACTCACTCACCACCCACTCACCACCACTCACTCACCACTCACTCACCTCACCCACCACTCACTCACCCACTCACNCACCCACCCACTCACTCACCCCCACTCACTCACCACCCACTCACACACCCACCCACTCAACCACCCACTCAACCACCCACCCACTCACCCACTCACCCATCACTCACCCCCCACGTCANTCAACCACCCACTCACNCACCCACCACNCACTCACCCACCCACTCACTCACCCACCACTAACTTGGCTCTGCCTCCCTCCCGCGTGTCTGCTCGTGTGTCCTCTGTGTGTCTCTGCGTGTCTNTGTGTCTCCGNGTGTCTCCTCTGTGTCTCTGCGTGTCTCTGCGTGTCTCTGTGTCTCTGTGTGTCTCTGCGTGTCTCTGCGTGTGTCTGCGTGTCTCTCTGTCTCCATGTCTCTGCGTGTCTCTGCGTGTCTCTNCGGGTGTCTCTGTGTGTCCGGGTGTCTCTGTGTCTCTCTGTCTCTGTGTCTCAGTCTCTACAATGNGTNGTGTCTCTACAATGTGTGTGTCTCTGTCTCTGTCTCTGTGTGTGTCCANTGTCTCTGCGTGTCTCTACCTGTCTCCATGTCTCTGCGTGTCTCTGTGTCTCTGCGTGCTCTGTGTCTCCGGGTGTCCTACAATGTGTGNCTCTGTCTCTACAATGTGTCTCAGTGTATCNCTACAATGTGNCTGCTGTCTATCTCTATGTGTCTCCCTGTGTCTCTNTGTCTNNGTGTGTGTCTCTGTGTGNCTCTGTGTCTNTGTGTCTGCGTGTCTCTACCTGTCTCCNTGTCTCTGCGTGTCTCTGCGGGTGTCTCTGCGTGTCTCTACAATGTGTGNCTCTGTGCACACNTGTCTCTNCGGGCTGTCTTTGNCTCACCGTGTCTACAATGTGTCTCTGATGTCTGTGTGTGTCTCTACAATGTGTCTCTGGANNTGTCTCTGTGTGNCTCTGCGTGTCTCTGTGTGTCTCTGTGTGTCTCTGCGTGTCTCTGTGTGTCTCTGGTGTCTCTGTGTGTGTTCTGCGGGTGTCTCTGTGTGNCTCTGTGTCTCTGCGTGTGTGTGTGTCTCTATGTCTCCATGTCTCTGCGGTGTCTCTGCGTGTCTCTGTGTGTCTCTGCGTGTCTCTGCGTGTCTCTGTGTGTCTCTGCGTGTCTCTGTGTGTCTCTGCGTGTCTCTGCGTGTCTCTGCGTGTGTCTGCGGGTGTCTCTACCTGTCTCTGTGTGTCTCTACCTGTCTCCGCGTGTCTCTGCGTGTCTCTGTGTGTCTCTGTGTCTCTCCATCTCTGCGTGTCTCTGCGTGTCTCTGCGTGTCCCCGCCTGTCTCCGCGCGTCTCAGGCTGTCTGCGCGTGACCTCTCCACCTACTGCATCTCCGTGTGCCGGCAAATTGCGTCGCNTCTCGGCATCCGAGTCTTCAGCATCAGCTCCGGTGGCGGTGGTGGTGGTGGCGGTGGTGGTGGTGGTGNCGATGGTCACGGCAACGCTCATGACGAACGTGTCGCTGATGACGAGTTGGGGCAGGAGGAGGTGGAGGAGGTGGAGGAGGTGGAGGTGGACACGGGACACGCAAGCCGTTGCTCGCTCGTGGCGAGTGATTCGCGGGAGGGGGGGCGGGGGAGACGCTGGGAAACTTGATACCTATTTTAACCTGTGAGGTGTGATGATTGGTAACGGTTAGAGGTGGGCTGAGCTGTATATACATGTATATTTTATGTGCAGGTGTGACACGCGCACACACACACACACGTACACACACTACACACACGCACGTACACAACGCACGTACACACACACTTACACGCGCACACACTTACACGCACACACACACATAGAGAAACTCCCCGTGTACTCACAGGTGTAGGGCAAGTGCTAGTAGCACACGCACATAGACAAAGATCCCCGTGTAGCCTCTGCAGGGCTGTAGGGCAAGTGCTGTTAGTAGCAAGTAGCAGCACACTATACACAGACAAAGATCCCCGTGTAGCCTCAACATGCTGTAGGGGCAAGTGCTGTTAGCGAGCACCTATGAAGGTCGGCACTGTGGCCAGTGGCCATGTTTGTACACACCGCACCCAGGTACTCATTTGAGGCTGAGTCGCTAGGGAGGCCCAGGACCGGTTCAGACAATCGTCACTGGCGGTGGCCGTGAGCGGGAATCGAACTCGGGTTTGTACGCAGCGTCGCGCACTAACCGCTACACCAAACACNCACACAACAACCGCCATTCGCCACTCAGTGGCGGTGACGTCACCACGACGCTTGTGCCAGGCTAGGTGCACCACTTGAAGTGTCGAACGTCACGGGCAGACCCAGCAGGTGCCACGGGTCGACTGACCGAGATACTGGCTGATGCACCACCTGTGCCCCTACTGTGCCAACTTGCTGTGCTTTATCCACCCGGCGCTCCGCCGTTGTTGTGAGCGTCGCTCCTCCGCCCTCCGTTGTNGTTGGAGGCGACTGCCTCCAACTGCCCAGTAGCGTCCTTCACGAGCCTCCTCCACTGAGGCCGATCTTGACACCGCTGGTACCAGTCATCGGCAAATCCACTCAGCTCCACAACATCACTCCATCTCTTCTCAAGCCCGTGTCACCAATCATCCACTCAGCCACTCACCCACACACTCACCCACTCACCATCACTCCATCTCTTCTCTAGCCCGTGCCGCGCCGTTTAGCCCCCTCTATCTGGGCAAACATAATCTGTTGGACTTGCGTTGGCTGGGCATGCGGGCTACATGACCCAGCCAACGCAGCCTTGCCTGCCGGAGGAGCTCACCGATGGGACTTTGTCCAGATCTTTCAAGGATTTGTGAGCTCCTCACACAATCCTGAATGGTTAAACCCTCCCTGCCACGTAGTTTACCTGGGCCTGCCCCACCCATCACGAAGGCCCTTAATGATCGTGAGCAGAGGTCAGGGACTCCGAAAGCACGAAGAACAGCCCAGAGCCCAGGCCTACTGATGGTATCATAGTCCTTGACAGGTCAATAAAGCAGAGATGTAGGTCTTGTTGGAATTCCCTACACCTCTGCTGTAGCGGACGGACAGAGAATATGGCGTCTGTGCACACACACAGAGACACGCACACAGAAATAACGACACACACGCACACACACACATGTGTGATGATGGTAATTGGGGTTTATCCAGTGTCGGACTAAGCTAATGCGGGGCCTGTAAGATATGTTGTGATAAAAGGGTCCTAAATGAAATAAAAACAATTAGTAAAACATTTCACTTGCACAGAAAGGTATTTGTATTTTTTCATTCGCAATACAGCCCGGGCAGTGCGACAGATCGCTAGCCTTGTAAACTACCCCCCCCCCAGTCGAAGGCGGTATAGTACTATAGTCAGAGAGCACGTGCACCGGAATTGACAGCTTGAAAGCTGCATTTGCTACTCGGATAATCCGGCACGGAGTTTATCTGTGAAGACGTTGATCGTGGTGGTGATGGGTGGTGATGATGATGACGATGATGTTGATGATGACGACGACGATGATGATGACGACGATGATGTTGACAATGATGATGTCGATGATGTTGACAATGATGATTTTGCTGACGACGATGTTGATGATGATGTTGATGATGATGATGTTGATGATGATGATGATGTTGACAATGATGATGATGTTGATGATATGTTGATGATGATGTTGATGTTGACGATGATGATGTTGATGATGATGATGATGATGTTGATGATGTTGATATGGATGATGATGATGTTGATGATGATGTTGTTGACGATGATGATGATGATGATGTTGACAATGATGATATNATGATGTTGACAAATGATGATGATGATGATGATGTTGATGATGTTGACGATGATGATGTTGATGATGTTGACGATGATGATGATTTGACAATGATGATGATGATGATGTTGATGACGATGTTGATGTTTGACAATGACGATGATGACGATGATGATGTTGATGATGATGTTGATGATGATGTTGATGATGTTGACGATGATGATGTTAATGATGATGTTGACTGATGACGTTGACGACGATGATGATGATGCCGACGATAATGTTGACTATGATGATGATGTTGATGATGATGATGATGTTGATGTTGATTCCCGGAACTGGACATTACTCCCCGTGTCCCAACCACCGCGGGTTCGGGATGCACCCGGGTTCACTCGGCCGTAAATCCCGCGGCGTTGACTCATCTTTGGTTGTAGGTGTTGATTGCGTGTGTTGGTGCGAGCCGTCTAAACGGTCTTAGAAAGTCTCCACTCTTTGGTTCTAGATTTGAAGTTTTCGTGACTGCAAGGATTCATATTCTTGGGTTTTGTCGGTAAAGTCACCACGTAGGTAAAAAATGTAAATTAATTTTAATTAAAAAATTAAAAATAATTTTAATTTTAAAAATTAAAAATAAATTTAATTTTTTAAAATTTAAAATAAATGTAATTAAAATAATTAAAATTAATTTTAAAAATTATTTAATTTTAATTAAAATAATTAAAATTAATTTTAATTTTAAAAATTATTTTAATTTTTTATATTCTTGGGTTTTTTCGGTAAAGTCACGTGGGTAAAAAATTAAAATTAATAAAAGCAAAATAAAAATATGATTCTTCTTAGGTTTTTTCGGTTAATTTCGGATAAAATCAATGAAAATGGGGTATGCCGATAGCATCAAAATGAGCTGTGATGGAGCAAATCTGAGATCAGATTTGGAATCGGCACACAACTGAAATTAGTCGAGAACAGCTGCAAGAGTCCAGGCCAGAAATGTTTTTTTGTTGACCAGTGATATTAATTAAAGTTCTACCTTACGTGTCTTTTACCGAAATAAATTTCGATCTGAATCTTTCGTGACTGCAGGGATTCGTATTCTTGGTTCTTTCGGTAAAGTCACGTAGAAGGGAAATAATAAAATATAAAAANTCAAATATTTAATTCTCACGACGTTTCGCTTGCACACAACGATTGCCATCATCATTACCTGTGTAGTTTTTTGCTGTGGTTTTGAAGCTTTCGTGACTGCAATGATTCATATTCTTGGTTTTTCGGTAGTCACGTAGGTAAAAAAATTAAATTAATAAAAAACATGTAAAATAATGTTTATCTTAATTAAAATAATTAAAATTAATGAATTTTAAAAATAAAAAATTATTTACATTTTTTATATTCTTGGGTTTTTTCGGTAGTCACGTAGGTAAAAATTTAATTTTAATTTTAAAAATTAAAAATAATTTTAATTAAAAGAATTAAAATTAATTTAAAAATTTTAATTAAAATTATTAAAATTAATGAATTTTAAAAATAAAAAATTATTTACATTTTTTATATTCTTGGGTTTTTTCGGTAGTCACGTAGGTAAAAAATTAATTTTAATTTTAAAAATTAAAATAATTTTAATTAAAAGAATTAAAATTAATTTTAAATTTTAATTAAATAATTAAAATCAAATTTAATTTTAAAAATTAAAAATAATTTGTGGATTTGTGCATTCACAAAGCTTCAAATTCAACATTGTGAATGTTTAGAGAGATGGGCGTGGCCCCAAGCGCGTCACCAGAGTGGGCGGGGCATCCGATGCTAATGAGGGAAACAATTCGGCAGTTGGTGGCTCTCCACCAATCAGTGCACCTCCCTCACCCCACACTGCTGGCGGCCCTCTGATTGGTGGAAACCACCAACTGCCGAGTTGCTTCCCTCATTAGCATAGACTGCCCCGCCCACTCTGGTGACGCGTTTGTGGCTCCGCCATTTCTCTAAACCTTTACCAACGGTTTTACTTTAGAGGCCGGGGACCCTTTTCCTGATGATGAAACGTGGATTTTTTTTTAAATTTTATTTTATTATTTTATTCACCTTATTTTTAATTCTTTTTCTCTCTACGTGACTTTCACCAAAGCACCAACTAATATGAACTTTTTCAGTCGGGAAGGTTTCTAGTCAAAATGTAACCGTCGTAGACTCTGTCGAGATTGCCAGTTGGGAGTGCGGTTTTTCGATTTCGCGCACTAAATGTGTTTGGCGAGTGTCCACGTTGCCGTCTGTGGTTTATCCTGCCCTGCAACCCAGCATGTGAGTGGGAGACACACGGGGAGACACGTAGACACGTGGGGAGACACGCGGAGACACGCGTGGAGACACGCGCGGAGACACACGCGGAGACACGCGCGGAGACACGCGGAGACACGCGTGGAGACACGTGGAGAGATGTGGAGACACGTGGAGACACGTAATGAAACGTGGAGCATGGGGGAACGTTTATTGAGATTATTTATCAACAACTTTTACAATCACCGTGTGTGTATACCACGTGTGTGTGTGTGTACACTGTGTGTGTGTGTACACTGTGTGTGTGTACACTGTGTGTGTGTGTGTACACGTGTGTGTGTGTGTACACTGTGTGTGGGTGTGTATACCGTGTGTGTGTGTACACTGTGTGTGTGTGTCTGTGTGTGTGTGTACACCGTGTGTGTGTGTGTGTGTGTGTGTGTACCGTGTGTGTGTGCACCGTGTGTGTGTGTGTACACTGTGTGTGTGTGTGTGTGTACACTGTGTGTGTGTGTACACTGTGTGTGTGTACACTATGTGTGTGTGTACACCGTGTGTGTGTGAACACAGTATGTGTGTGTGTGAACGCCGTGTGTGTGTGTGTGACGCTGTGTGTGTGTGTGACGCTGTGTGTGTACACTGTGTGTGTGTGTACTGACTGTGTGTGTGTACACCGTGTGTGTGTGAACACAGTNTGTGTGTGTGTGAACGCCGTGTGTGTGTGTGTGACGNTGTGTGTGTGTGTACGTGTGTGTGTGNACANTGTGTGTGTGTCATGTGTGTGTGTGTACACTGTGTGTGTGTGTANACTGTGTGTGTGTGAACGCTGTGTGTGTGTCACCGTGTGAGTGTGTACACTGTGTGTGTGTGTACGTGTGTGTTTACTGCCTTCATCAGCATTTGCCACAAAGTGATCAAGGCTATAGAGGGATCTTTGTTGACACGCTGTGTGTGTGATGGGTGAGTGAGTGGGTGAGCGAGTGGGTGAGTGGGTGAGTGAGTGGTGAGTGTGGGTGAGTGAGTGGGTGAGTGGGTGAGTGTGGGTGAGTGTGGGTGAGTGACTGGGTGAGTGAGTGAGTGGTGGTGTGAGTGAGTGGTGAGTGGTNAGTGGTGAGTGAGTGAGAGAGTGAGTGAGTNAGTGGGTGAGTGGGTGGGTGGGTGGGTGAGTGAGTGGGTGGTGGGTGAGTGAGTGAGTGGGTGGAGTGAGTGATGGTGAGTGAGTGAGTGAGTGGGTGAGTGAGTGAGTGGGTGAGTGAGTGGGTAAGTGAGTGTGTGGGTGAGTGAGTGAGTGGGTGGGTGAGTAGGTGAGAGAGTGTGTGATGGTGAGTGATGAGTGAGTGGGTGAGTGAGTGAGTGGGTGAGTGAGTGGGTGAGTGTGTGTGTGATGGTGAGTGAGTGGGTGGGTGGGTGAGTGAGTGAGTGGGTGGGTGAGTGATGAGTGGGTGAGTGATGGGTGAGTGATGGTGAGTGAGTGGGTGGGTGGGTAAGTGAGTGAGTGGGTGGTGGGTGAGTGAGTGAGTGAGTGAGTGGGTGAGTGAGTGGGTGAGTGAGTGGGTGAGTGTGTGTGTGGGTGAGTGANTGGGTGGGTGGGTGAGTGAGTGAGTGGGTGGGTGAGTGATGAGTGGGTGAGTGNTGGGTGAGTGATGGGTGAGTGAGTGGGTGGGTGGGTGAGTGAGTGGGTGGNTGAGTGGTNGTGTGTGGTGAGTTAGTGGGTGTGTGTGGTGGGGGAGGGTGAGTGTGTAAATGAGTAATGAGTNAGTGACTGAGTGGNTGAGCTTAGGGTGGTGGGTGAGTGGGTGAGTGGTGAGTGTGAGTGTGTGAGTGAGTGAGTGAGTGGTGATGGGTNGTGAGTGAGTGAGTGGTNATGGTGGGTGGTGAGTGGTGGTGGTGGGTGGTTGAGTGAGTGGTGGGATCTTGGNTGAGTGAGTGTGAGTGAGNTGGTGAGTGAGTGAGTGGGTGAGTGAGTGGGTAAGTGAGTGTGTGGGTGATGGGTGAGTGGGTGATGGGTGATAGGTGAGTGAGTGGGTNATGAGTGAGTGTGTGTGTGATGGGTGGTAGGTGAGTGTGTGATGGGTGAGTAGGTGAGTGAGTGGGTGAGTGAGTGAGTGTGTGCATGGGTGAGTAGGTGAGTGAGTCGGTGAGTGGGTGAGTGAGTGAGTGGGTGAGCAAATCTCCCCGTGCCATCTTGTGGTAGGTGACAATCCTCACCCACCCCTCACCACCCCTCACCACCCCCTCACCACCCCTCACCCTCACCACCCCTCACCACCCTCACCACCGGCTAACCAGCACACTCGAGTCCTGGTAGGTGAGCTCACTCGAATCTCCCCGCTCGTAGTTTCTGAGGGCCCGTGCCATTTTCTGGCAGGTGACAATCCTCACCCACCCACTCCCTCACCTCCTCACCACCACCCCCACCCTCACCACCCCTCACCACCCTCACCACCCCGCTAGACCAGCACACTCGAGTCAAACTGGTAGGTGAGTTGGTTTTTCACTTTACGAATCTCCCGCTGCGCCCGTAGTTTCTGAGGGCCTGCGCCATCTTCTGGCAGGTGACAATCTTCACCCACCCACTCCCTCACCACCCCTCACCACCCCTCACCACACCCTCACCCTCACCACCCCTCACCCTCACCACTCCCTCACCACCACAACCCTGGCTAGACCAGCACACTCGAGTCAAACTGGTCGTAGTTTCTGAGGGCCTGCGCCATCTTCTGGCAGGTGACAATCCTCACCCACCCACTCCCTCACCTCCTCACCACCAGCCCCTCACCCTCACCACTCCCTCACCACCTCACCAGCTAGACCAGCACACTCGAGTCAAACTGGTAGGTGAGTTTCTTCTTCACTTTACGAATCTCCCCGCTGCGCCCGTAGTTTCTGAGGCCCGCGCCATCTTCTGGCAGGTCACAATCCTCACCCACCCACTCCCTCACCTCCTCACCACCCCCTCACCCTCACCACCCCTCACCACCCTCACCATCCCCAGCTAGACCAGCACACTCGAGTCAAACTGGTAGGTGAGTTGGTTTTTCACTTTACGAATCTCCCCGCTGCGCCCGTAGTTTCTGAGGGCCCGTGCCATCTTCTGGCAGGTGACAATCTTCACCCACCCACTCCCTCACCTCACCACCCCCTCACCACACCCTCACCCTCACCACCCCCTCACCCTCACCACTCCCTCACCACCCACAACCCTGGCTAGACCAGCACACTCGAGTCAAACTGGTCGTAGTTTCTGAGGGCCCGCGCCATCTTCTGGCAGGTGACAATCTTCACCCACCCACTCCCTCACCTCCTCACCACCAGCCCCCACCCTCACCACCCTCACCACCCTCACCACCCCCGGCTAGACCAGCACGCTCGAGTCAAACTGGTAGGTGAGTTGGTTTTTCACTTTACGAATCTCCCCGCTGCGCCCGTAGTTTCTGAGGGCCCGTGCCATTTTCTGGCAGGTGACAATCCTCACCCACCCACTCCCTCACCTCCTCACCACCAGCCCTCACCCTCACCACTCCCTCACCACCCTCACCCCCAGCTAGACCAGCACACTCGAGTCAAACTGGTAGGTGAGTTTCTTCTACACTTTACGAATCTCCCCGCTGCGCCCGTAGTTTCTGAGGGCCCGTGCCATTTTCTGGTAGGTGACAATCCTCACCCACCCACTCCCTCACCTCCTCACCACCACCCCTCACCACACCCTCACCCTCACCACCAGCCCCTCACCCTCACCACTCCCTCACCACCCACAACCCTGGCTAGACCAGCACACTCGAGTCAAACTGGTCGTAGTTTCTGAGGGCCTGCGCCATCTTCTGGCAGGTCACAATCTTCACCCACCCACTCCCTCACCTCCTCACCACCAGCCCCCACCCTCACCACCCCTCACCACCCTCACCACCAGCTAGACCAGCACGCTCGAGTCAAACTGGTAGGTGAGTTTCTTCTTCACTTTACGAATCTCCCCGTGCCATCTTGTGGTAGGTGACAATCCTTACCCACCCCTCACCACCCCCTCACCCTCACCACCCCCTCACCACCCCTCACCCCACCCTCACCACCCCTCACCACCCTCACCACCGGCTAGACCAGCACGCTCGAGTCAAACTGGTAGGTGAGTTTCTTCTTAACTTTACGAATCTCCCCGCTGCGCCCGTAGTTTCTGAGGGCCCGTGCCATCTTCTGGCAGGTGACAATCCTCACCCACCCACTCCCTCACCTCCTCACCACCAGCCCTCACCACACCTCACCCTCACCACCCCCTCACCCTCACCACTCCCTCACCACCCACAACCCTGGCTAGACCAGCACACTCGAGTCAAACTGGTCGTAGTTTCTGAGGGCCTGCGCCATCTTCTGGCAGGTGACAATCCTCACCCACCCACTCCCTCACCTCCTCACCACCAGCCCCTCACCTCACACCCCCTCACCACCCTCACCACCAGCTAGACCAGCACACTCGAGTCAAACTGGTAGGTGAGTTGGTTTTTCACTTTACGAATCTCCCCGCTGCGCCCGTAGTTTCTGAGGGCCCGTGCCATTTTCTGGCAGGTCACAATCTTCACCCACCCACTCCCTCACCTCCTCACCACCAGCCCCCACCCTCACCACCCCCTCACCACCCTCACCACCGGCTAGACCAGCACACTCGAGTCAAACTGGTAGGTGAGTTTCTTCTTCACTTTACGAATCTCCCCGCTGCGCCCGTAGTTTCTGAGGGCCCGTGCCATCTTCTGGTAGGTCATGGCCTTGCGGTTTCCCTTGCGTTGTCCCACGAGCGGGCCAGCTCCTCCTTGTGTCGCGACGAGAACTGGAAGACGCCCTCTCGCTCGCTCACCTGGTGAGGTGAGGGGGGTGGTGAGGTGGGGTGGTGAGGAAGGGAGAAGGGGGAGGGAGAGGGGAGAGATGAGAGATATGAATGGTCCATGCATCGTTTGGCGGGTGGGACGTCTCGCTCTCGCTCGCTCACCTGGTGAGGAGGGTGAGGGGGGAGGGTGGGGGTGAGGGGGGTGAGTGGGGTGGTGAGGAAGGGAGAGGGGGGAGGGGGAGAGGGGGGAGAGATGAGAGAGAATGGTCCATGCATCGTTTGGCGGGTGGGACGTCTCGCTCTCGCTCACTCACCTGGTGAGGAGGGTGAGAGGGGAGGGGGGGTGGTGAGGAGGGTGAGGGGGTGAGTGGGGTGGTGAGCAGGGTGAAGGGGGGTGGGGTGGGGTGGGGTGGAGGGGAGAGGGGGGAGAGAGAGATGAGAGAGATGAGAGAGAATGGTCAATGCACCGTTTGGCTGGTGTGATGTCATCCTCTCGCTCGCTCACCTGGTGAGGAGGGGAGGGGGAGGGGGGTGGTGAGCAGGGTGAGGGGAGGGTGGGGTGTGAGTGGGGTGGTGAGGAAGGGAGGGGGGGAGAGAGAGATGAGAGAGTGAGAGAGAATGGTCCATGCATCGTTTGGTGGGCGGGTCGTCACGCACTCGCTCGCTCACCTGGTGAGGAGGGTGAGGGGGTGAGTGAGGGGAGGGGGGTGAGGGAAAGGGGAGAGAGGTGAGGGAAGGGGGTGAGGTGAGGGGAGGGGGGTGTGAGGCTAGGTGAGGGAAGGGGGGGGAGTGAGAGGGTGTGAGGTGAGGTGGGGGTGCTGAGTGAGAGGGTGGTGAGTGAGAGGGTGGTGAGGTTACGGTGATGAGTGAGAGTGTGTGAGTGTGGTGAGTGGAAGGTGGTGAGTGAGTGTGAGTGAAGGTGGTGAGTGGTGGTGAGTGAGAGTGNTGAGTGAGAGGTGGTGAGTGAGAGGGTGGTGAGTGAGAGGGTGGAGAGTGTGGTAAGTGTGGTNAGTGGAAGGTGGTGAGTGAGTGTGGTGAGTGAGAGTAGTGGTGAGTGTGTGAGGTGTGAGTGAGTGTGGTGAGTGAGAGTGTGGTGAGGTGAGTGGTGAGTGAGAGTGGTAGTGTGTGATGTGTGAGTGAAGTGAGGCACACGTCACNTGGTGAGTGTGTGAGTGAGGGTAGTGAGGCGGTGATGGTGAGAGGCACATTAGTCTCTGTGTGTGAGTCTAGGGGGGCACACCCAGTGACTGGTGTTAGTCTCTGTGTGTGAGTCTAGGGGGGGCCCCCCACTGTCTGTTGTCTGGGGGGCTCCCCCCACTGTGTGTGAGTCTAGGGGGGCCCCCCAGCTGCGGTGTCTCTGTGTGTGAGTCTAGGGGGGCCCCCCAGTGCAGTGTCTCTGTGTGTGAGTCTAGGGGGGCCCCCCANTGTCTGGTGTCTCTGTGTGTGAGTCTAGGGGGGCACACCCAGCTGACTCTGGTGTCTCTGTGTGTGAGTCTAGGGGGGCCCCCCACTGTCTGGTGTCTCTGTGTGTGAGTCTAGGGGGCACCCCACTGTCTGGTGTCTCTGTGTGTGAGTCTAGGGGGGCACCCCACTGTCTGTTGTCTCTGTGTGTGAGTCTAGGGGGCACACCCANTGTCTCTGTGTGTTAGTCTCTGNTGTGTGAGTCTAGGGGGGCCCCCCACTGTCTGGTGTCTCTGTGTGTGAGTCTAGGGGGGCACACCCTGTCTCTGGTGTCTCTGTGTGTGAGTCTAGGGGGGCACACCCAGTGTCTGGTGTTAGNCTCTGNTGTGTGAGTCTAGGGGGGCACCCCAACTGTCTCTGGTGTCTCTGTGTGTGAGTCTAGGGGGGCACCCCACTGTCTGGTGTCTCTGTGTGTGAGTCATGGGGGGCCCCCCCTGTCTCTGGTGTCTCTGTGTGTGAGTCTAGGGGGGCACACCTAGCTGACTCTGTCTCTGTGTGTGAGTCTAGGGGGGCACACCCANTGTCTCTGGTGTCTCTGCAGGTGTCTCTGTGTGTGAGTCTAGGGGGGGCCCCCACTGTCTGTTGTCTCTGTGTGTGAGTCTAGGGGGGGCACACCCAGCTGACTCTGTGTGTTAGTCTGCTGCTGTGTGAGTCTAGGGGGGCACCCCAGTGACTGTTGTCTCTGTGTGAGAGTCTAGGGGCGCACACCAGTGACTGGTGTCTNCTGTGTGTGAGTCTAGGGGGGCACCCCAGCTGACTCTGTCTCTGTGTGAGAGTCTAGGGGGGCACACCCAGTGACTGGTGTCTCTGTGTGAGAGTCTAGGGGGCACACCCAGCTGACTCTGTCTCTGTGTGTGAGTCTAGGGGGGCACACCCAGCTGACTCTGTGTGTTAGTCTGCTGCTGTGTGAGTCTAGGGGGGCACCCCACTGTCTGTGTCTCTGTGTATGAGTCTAGGGGGGCACACCCACTGTCTCTGTGTG
>WFAB01003321.1:0-17909 GCA_018977245.1 Lethenteron camtschaticum | reverse complement strand
GCTCACCAGAGATGATAGGCACCAGCCACACTGATAAGGTGCACATGAGTAACTGGTGTGGTGTGTAGTAGTAAACATCGCCACTGGGGAGACAGAGGCGGCCATGTGTGGTGCTGGCCACTCTCCCACTCATGTGCCATGCTGGCTTTCATACAGTGAGGGAAAAAAGTATTTGATCCCCTGCTGATTTTGTACGTTTGTCCACTGACAAAGAAATTATCAGTCTACAATTTAATGGTAGGTTTATTTGAACAGTGAGAGACAGAATAATAACAAAAAAAAAAACGCATGTCAAAATGTTATAAATTGATTAGCATTTTTTTAAATTAGCAGGGGATCAAATACTTTTTCCCTCACTGTAGGTGCCCGATAACAGCACTTGTCCCAAAGTATATACAGGCTATACGGGGGTTCTTTGTCTTTGTGTGTATATAAATCGAGCCCACTGCACTACGAACCCAGCCATTTCAGTTCGATTCCCACTCACGCCAACGTCAGTGGTGAATATTTAGTCCTCCCTAGGCAGACTCAGCCTGAAATGAATACCTAGCTTAAACGTGGAAACATCGCCACTGGAGAGATAAAGGCGGCCGGGCCTGGTGTTGGCCACCTACTCGTGTGCCATGCCGGCCTTCATAGGTACTCGCAAACAGCACTTGCCCATAGTCTGATATGTCTGTTGGGGATCTTTACCTTTGTATGTACACACACGTGTGCAAGAGTGTTCATGACTAGGTGTTGGTGTGTGCGCGTGTGTCTTGTTCCTCTGGATGACGCAGGTGGAGTAGGTGTGGAGGTCACAAGGCTGCCGTGTCCTGCTGCAACCGTCAGTTCATCTGCCGCTCGAGTCTACAACATCACGTGCAGAGGAGACACCCCACTAAGCCCAGTAACAAAAGTCATCAGTGTGACCAATGTCCATACAGCACAGACTACAAGAGGACTTGAAGATACACCAGAAACACACACGGTAGAGAAGCCGTTCAAGTGCACCGTGTGTGAGAAGGTGTTTGCACGGCTATCAACTCTTCACAGCCACCAGAGAACACACATGGAGAGAAGCCGTTCAGTGCACGGTGTGTGAGAAGGCGTTTGCATGCTATCAACTCTTCACAGCCACCAGAGAACACACACGGGAGAGAAGCCGTTCAAGTGCACCGTGTGTGAGAAGGCGTTTGGACAACTACCACATCTTCACAGCCACCAGAGAACACACACGGGAGAGAAGCCGTTCAAGTGCACCGTGTGTGAGAAGGCATTTGCACATCTATCAACTCTTCACAACCACCAGATAACACACATGGGAGAGAAGCCCTTCAAGTGCACCGTGTGTGAGAAGGCGTTTGCACGGATATCAAATCTCCACAGCCACCAGAGAACACACACGGGAGAGAAGCTGTTCAAGTGCACCGTGTGTGAGAAGGCGTTTGCAGACTCATCACATCTTCACAGCCACCAGAGAACACACACTGGAGAGAAGCCGTTCAAGTGCACCGTGTGTGAGAAGGCATTTGCACAGCAATCAACTCTTCACAGGCACCAGAGAACACACACCGGCCAGAATGCATTTTCTCATTCCCGTGGAAACAGAAAAGTCAGCCATCCTGAGCAAAAAGCGCACAGCGCCGAGCTGTGAATTAGTTTTAAACAACAGGCCACGTGACTAGCCGAGGCTGTGCCACTCTTGAAACTGATTTGAATTGAACACGGAAACCTACGGATCCTCCTACACCTGCCTCACACTCTGTGGGGGGTGGGAGATTAAACCGACCCGGCCACCCCTCGATTGCAAGTGCGGAGTTCTAGGTCCCAACCACTGCACGTCCCCCCCCCACCCCCATCACCTGGGGGTCCCTGTGTGTGTGAGTGTGCAGAGTCCCCCGTGCAGAGCTGCACTGTTGTTACCCTAGAGGGGGGCACCGCAGGGCGATCCACCTACAGATACCCCAGTCTGCACGTCTCCCGCCGGTCTCCATGCGCACCGCGTGCCGTCTCGTAGCCCTGCCCCGTGCGACGTACGTACAGTACGTACAGTACGTACCCATCCAGCGGTAGACTGAACCGCGGGCGATGACGAAGGTGGCATCTGCTCACAAATCTCCGAACACTCAGTCCAGAGGTCGCAACCGGGTACCCGATACCCGGCCGGGTACGGGTAGCCGTTTGCGACCCTGGTGCGGCCGGGTAGGGTAGACCGTGAGTCATTGGTGAGTAACTGTCACTCATTTCCCAACGTCTTGTCTCTTCTCACAATTCAAGTTCCTAGAATCAACCCACCCGCGCCTGCAACATGGCTTCACCTCAGAGGTCGCAATCAGGTACCTGATACCGGGTACGGGTACCTGTTTACGACGCTGGTGCGGCCGGGTACGGGTAAGGAATCAAAACCCGTTTGCGACCTCTGACTCAGTCCCGTAGCCCCGAGCCATCGCTCGCGCGATATTCACTTTGCTGCTGAGAGGAAAGCTCCGAGGAGGAGGTGGGGGGAGGGTGTTGCTAGGAGAGGACATCTGTGGAATGGCTGGAGATCTGCGAAGAAGAGCTTCATAGCTCATCGGATTCCTGCGGTATGAAAAAATATTCCGAGAGGGCGTTGGGAGGGGGGTGTAGGTATGAGTGGGCATCTGCACTTGGATCACCCTGCGTGTTGTTGCTGCCTCCCCCGTTGAAAATGTCCCCAGCGTGAACTTCACCCTTTGCCGTCGCGACGACGCCGCGCGTCGTGCGTGAACGTCGTCGTCGTAACAACAAAACGCAGTAAAAACTAAAGTAACTTTATCGGTACCGAGGCTCCCACAGGGCCACGCGGGGCAGGGAGTGTGGCACAGTTTTGGCGCCGGCTAGCGCAGAGTGGCGGCGGTCGTGTCGCTACGCTTCTCTGCGGTGAGCAACGGCGTCTTTATAACAACAACAGCAGTGCTGCTGCTGCCACTGCTGCGCCTCTCTAAATAGAATTAACGAGGGCGAGCCGCGCGCTCGATTCGCGGGATTCTGCGGTGAACGGTGACACCCACCCGTGAACGGTGACACCCACCCCGTGAACGGTGACACCCACCCGTGAACGGTGACACCCACCCGTGAACGGTGACACCCACCCGTGAACGGTGACACCCACCCCGTGAACGGTGACACCCACCCTGTGAACGGTGACGCCCACCCCGTGAACGGTGACACCCACCGACCCTGGAACTCTGCAGACGTCTCGGACGCGGGAAAGGGTTGAGAGATTCTCTGCGTCGTCCCGGTTGCTCGCGTGATGTCGCACGGTGGTGGCGCGCGTTGACTCTTACACGTTTAAGAAAGTTGAGCGTTAGTTTGTGATTCTGTTTACAATTATATATACATACTTAAACTAACAAAAATTTTCTTGGGATTTTACCAAATAAGGTCCAACTGGATACGTAGTAGCTCTTTTATCAGACGTGACCACCTGGCCATCACAAATGAAAGCTCAACGAAGTGGCTTATCATTGTGTGGACATTTATAGCGGCCAAATACTCTGACTGCGTGATCTCGATTCTAAATGTCGAGGGAAAACCGGAGGACCTGGAGAAAATCCACACGACCACGGGGAGAGAGAGAGACGCGCAAACTCAAAATATACAGCAGGCGTCAGGGTCGGAATCGAACCAACGATCTCCTGTATACCAGGAGAGGTAGTTAACATCTCAACATGCGTTCAGAGTATTTGGCTGCTGTGAATGTCACGTGATGAGCCACTTCGGTGCGCTGCTGTCATTTGTGATAGCCAGGTCGCTACTACACAGCTCAGTGGGGGCCTTACCTGGAAAAGTAAAGTGAAGTAAAACTAAAATCTACTATATTCTTGGTTCTTTCGGTAAAGTCACGTAGAAGGGAAATAATAAAATAATAAAATAAAACATAATAAATTATATTCTAATATTATTTTATGTTATTTGGTTATATTATTATTTTATATTACTTTATTATAGTAATATATTCTATTATTTTATTATTATAATATAAAATATTATATTATTATATTTTTCATTACGTTTTATTTTCATTATTTTATTATTTACCTTCTACGTGACTTTACCGAAAGAACCAATAAGATGAATCCCTGCAGTCACGAAAGCTTTAAATCGAAATTTTACATAGACTTTGATTGCTTCAACCAGAAAAACTTTAATAATAACCCTAAAAATGCTTAAATTGATCAAATTGAGATTCTTACTTCCATTTATACGCTTTTTAGATGTCGATTGAAGTTCGTTGTCGGCTGTTCTCTGTGTGGATAATTGCCTTTGAACTTTCACATGGGGCATGTTCTGCCCTGGAGGGGGTATGGTCTGGACCAGTCTAGTTTAAACCCCCGGGTCTAGTTTAGCCTAGGACACTTTATCCCCCGGGTATACTCTGGCCTGGGCCAAACTATACCCGGGTTTAATCGGGGCAGGGTTTTTTTAAAAATCCTTTATATTAAGTTCACTTGCTTGCTTGCTTGCGCGCTTACGACCGTGCAAATCTTTCAGTCGTTTTTAACCCACTTCCCGTGATCCAATCGAGTTGACATTTTCACACAGACTCGTTGTGCGTGACAATTTATTTTCGTGAAATTTTTTTTCCAAAATTTTCCACTTTTTAGGAATTTTTTTTATATTTAATTACCAATTGCTTAATGGTGGCAGGCAATCATCTGACCCATAGGTGGCAGTCATCTCAAGCCAGAGGACGAGAGGACTCTAGCCGCCACGCATATAAAGGATTTATAGTGAAAAACTTTGTTTTTACGGGTTAATTTTTAGCCTGTTTCACCGGTATCTCCAGGAGGTCGGAGCGACTTACTCTGTGGTGACACTTTTCCGTGACAGAGGTTTGGTTTTTGTTGTTGTTGTTGTTGGGTTAGAGATCTCGTAAATATCAACATTGTGTCGTTAACCCACCACCACCCACCACCATCGCCTGACACGGCCAATCAGTCAGGGTTTGTCACGTAAACGAAACGTGCCAATTGGTTTCCAACTTCAGCACACACAGCGCTTGTGTGTCGGGGAGAGTGAACCCACAACAGCATTTACAATTCGAGTGCCGGTGACGTTTCGCCGGTGATTACAAACAACGGCGACCGGTTTCATCGGGCGATGTGCCAGGATTGTGATCCAACGCCATCTAACCCAGCAGCAAGCAGCAGCGACGACAACAAAAACCTTCATCACAGACACCGCTGGTCGCAAGAGACTGCGCGTGGCGCTTTGTTGCCGTTGCCACGAATCGTCGAAGCGCGTTCACGATCTGTTGTTCTCCTGTAACGCGGTGGTCATTTCGATTTAAATCTTCTTTCGTGACTGCAGGGATTCATCTTCTTGGTTCTTTCGGTAAAGTCACGTAGAATGGAAATAATAAAAAATAAAACAATAAAGTAATTGTTTTATTTTTATTGTTTTATTATTTAATAATAAAATAATAAAAATATACATTTACTTTATTATGTTTTATTTTTATGGAAATAATAAAATAATAAAATTTAAACAATAAAGTCATTGTTTTATAATTATTATTTTTATTTAATAATAAAATAAAAAAATAAACATTTCTTTATCATGTTTTATTTTATTATTTTATTATTTCCATTCTACGTGACTTTACCGAAAGAACCAAGAAGAGGTGGTCATTGTTGCGTTCCTGAAGAACACCGCGTTGTGGAGAAATAATATAAACTATAGGGGGTGAAGTGGTCCGCGACAACACGCGAGATGATGGGTGAGACAGAGGCCGGACTACGACTGAGGCGCGTGGGTAGCGTCTAGAAGCAGCATCCAGCAGCATCCCAATGCCTCCTCGCGTGATGCCGCTACGCCGAGGCAGCCGCACGGAGAACCGCTTGTTCCTACTCGCGTTGCGACCTCGTTCCGTTCGCTCGCTCGCGTTGCATCCAATCCGCATCCGCGTCACAAACAGCGTGTTCCCCTACACATCATTCATGGCGTTATATCATCCAATCGGCGTTGTTCAAACTAACACGCGGCGTTGTAGGAGAACCAGACTGTGCCGCTGTCTTCTGCTGTTTAACGCAGAGGCCGCATCGACCGTTCCAATAGTCGCTGTAGCCACTGCGAGCCCCAAGCTGTCGGCTCCCGGCTCTTAAACTCCCCCCCCCCCCCTGGCGTTATCTGTAGTCGTTACACACAGCAGCACCTGGTCACAACTGCTCGCTGCTAATCCTAACAACACCAATCCTAGTCGTCATCCCTTCACGTCAAGGATGGTAAAACTATGACCCAACAAAATTACACATCACACTGTCCTACAGACTTCAATTCACACGCCCCTACAGATTCAATTCACACGACCCTACAGATGCCCCTGTCTTGGTCATGTGCCTACCTTTCCTATACTCTGCACTGCTACGGTGTTTATTGTGTTGTGTTTGTTGTTGTGGCGTTCTGACCACGTGCCCCTACTGGACAAAGAGCTTCACAGCTCATCGGATTCTTCCAGAATAAAAATTTAAACTCTTAAAACTGATGACGTCACTGCGTGGTGACGTCACGCGTCTCGCCCCCCACCCCCACTCCCCACCACCACCAACCGCCGCCATTGGCCACTGAGTGACGGTGACGTCACCACGGCGCCTGTGCCAGGCTGGGTGCACTTCGAGGCTGCCGCGTGAAGTGTTGACGGCTCGACACTGAGGTGGTGACGTCACGCGAGCTTTGTGTTTAACGATTTAACCACGTGACGATATTACGATATTAGCGTAAAAATATGAGCATTAGCTGAAGTGATGTGAATACGTTCGGATTACCTCATGTTACATTTACCTGAGGTGATGTTACCTCCCGCGAGGTAAAGTTACCTCAGCTGAGGTAAAGTGATCTCACCTGAAGTAATTTTACTTCACCTAAGGTAATGTTGTTACCTCGCATGATGTAAAGTTACCTCATTTGAGATAATGTTGCCTTACCTGACGTAAGTTTACCTCTGCCTGAGGTAAAGTTACCTCGACCTAACGTTATATTACATCGCTTGAGGTAATGTTACCTCACGTGAGGTAACTTTACCTCACCTGAGGTAAAGTTACCTCGCCTTCCATTGCATTCCGATTACCTTACCCTGAGGTAATAATCACGCGATAATTGTGTTTAATGATTTAAGTACGTGAGAATATTACAATATGAGCATTAGCTGAAGTGATGTGAATACGTTCGGATTACCTCAAGTAATGTTACATTTACCTGAGGAAAATTTACCTCACTTAAGGTAAAGTTACCTCATCTGAGGTAAAGTTACCTCGCCTGAGGTCAAGTTACCTCTATCTCAAATAATGTTACCTCAGGTGAGGTAAAGTTACCTCACCTGAGGTAAAGTCATTTGTGGGGGCCGTTGGCCCCCGGGTCCCTCCCGCCTGCATCCCCTATTCCGTTTACGTTACCCACCTCCCTATTACTCGCTACGGTTTTGCCGGCATTCGAACGCGACGCCCCTACTGTTACAGCCTCGCGCCGCGCTCCCACGCTGCGAGCATACGTGCGCACATCATCGTCAATCAAACGCCGTGCTCGCAGTATAGCCCTGTGCGGCACGTTACCAATGCGCATCCGTATCCGACATGTAACGAACGTATGCACACACACACACGCCGCTCCGTACACTCCAACTCCACACCAACTACGCAAGTTATGATCGCGCACCTGTATCACACACGGAGTGAACACACGCGACACCCACTCTTGCGCCGCTCTGCGCAGCGCTCGCCGTCTGCTGGCCGCTTACGTTATGATCGCGCACCTGGGGTACGCCTATTACGCACGCCGCGAGCTTACGCACACACAGTACCACACGCGTTCCCACACGCTCACACTGCACGACAAGATCACGCGAGACCACGCTTCGCTATTAATGATTTATTACCTGGTAACTAATGTTCAATCAGTGAGTCGACGAGGCGGCCTATTCCACTAAACCGGCACCTATTCCCTATTTATCGGCTATTATTCTAATTCACCTTCTTACTCACTGTTAAGTGTCCACGGCGGTCCGCTGATCCTGGTGCTAACCGCGTGCCTCGGTGCGTCGCACGGACGTCCGGGTCGCTGGCTCGAGCTGCCTCTGGTCGCCTGGCGCTGGAGAGAAGAGAGCGATTTCCCCTCTGCGCTCCTCTATTTATCCTCCCTACCTCCAAAGGGGATGCTGCGCTGAACAATGGGCTCGTGCACCCCAAGCCCGCGCACGGCAGTCCCCAGGCGCTGTTGATATGCTAATCAGTGAGCGACGTTGGCGGCGTACATCCTAATTACTCCCTTACCCTTCCTAACAATGGGGCCTGCGCGCTCAAGCGCAATTATCCCAACCCCCCATGACTATGCGCAACAGCCCCTGTGACCCCGCTATTCATGCTGTCTCGTGCCTCCCCTGCTTGCCCCGTCGACTCGTGGGGGTGTGTGTGGGGGAAATGCGCCTCAACCGCGGTGGCCGAATGCCCCACGCCGCGACCACACCATATTAAGGCCGGCAGCAGCGCCGCGGTACCACGTAGCACGGGGGAGGTCATCCAATTCCCTGATCGCCGGAAACCGTGAGAATTAATCCGATAAGGGTCTCTCGGATAAAAACCGGTCGATCAGGTAACCTTCCCTTCCAGCTCTATGGGGGGGGGGGGGGATGCGTGCGGGTGTGTGCTTATGTGGGGCGGGTGATGGGGGCAGTGCGGTGGGGGAAGCCGGGCGGCTCCCTGGCTCGGCAGAGCGGCCCCGTCGCTGTGGCACCACATAGCCCCCGGGGTGCCAGTCCCCGTCCCGGGTTGACTTGAGCACCTCGCCTGGGTTGCCCCCACGAGGTATCGCCGCGGGGTCCGCGGGATTCGCCCGGCCCTTGTGGCTGGCCTCGGGGGTGGCGGCTCCGTCTCCTGGGGCTCCGGCGGTGGTCTCCTCCTCCATTCCAACGGCTCCCTCGGCCTCTGGCACCTGTGGGCTGGGGAACAAACTCAGAGGCGGTGGGTTTAAGGGTCGCCGTCCTCGTCGCCCCCGGCCCCGCCCGGGGCCCCTCGGAGCCCGGGGCTCCGTGGGGCCCATGTACTGCGCGAGGCCCCCGGGCACGGGGGTGGGGGACCCCGGGGTTTCGGGGTACTTGGACGGCGGGGCTCCCTCCCTCGGGGGCTGCTCGCCACGGCTTCAGTCGGCGGATGTTGACCACCATCTTCCGGCCCCTCTCTCCTCCCTGAATCAGTACCGTCCAGGGTGAGATCTGCCGTCTCACAATCCAGGGTCCTCGCCAGTAGGTGGTCAGCTTCCCCACCTGTCCGGCACCGACGCGGGGAGTGTACAGCCACACCTCGGAGCCCGCAGTGTAGAAGGGGGCTCCATACGGGGTCGGGCGCCCTGCTCTTGCCGCTGGTGCGCGGCCTCTCCGTGCGGGTAGGCTCGGCCCCTGGCCCCTCGCAGGGTCTCCAGCAAGTGCTCCACGGGGTGGCTCCCTTCCTCCCGTTGCGGCGGAGGGACACCGAACAGCAGATCTGCGGGCAGGCGAGACTCGCGACCAAACATCATTAGGAACGGGGTCTGTCCTGTAGAGGTGTGAACGGTGGTGGTGTAGGCGAACAGGGCATAGGGAAGGTGTTCGTCCCAGTCCTGTTGATTCGCGGCCGCCATGCGTTTAAGCTTCCCGGCCAGAGTCTGGTTCATCCTCTCTACCATCCCGTTCGCCTGGGGGTGATACGCCGTGGTTCGGTCCTTCTGGATCCCGAACTCTCGGCACAGCGCCTGAAATAGTTCGGCCTCGAATTCACTACCCTGGTCGGTAATGACTCGTTCGGGGATCCCGCACTTAAGTACGTAGTTTTCCACGAAGGCCCGGGCCACTACGAGGGCTGTTTTATCCGGGATAGCCACCGCCACGGGGTAGCGGGTGAAGTATTCCACCGCTACGAGAATATATCGGTTGCCCCGGTGGGATCGTGGAAAGGGCCCCTGCAGGTCGATTCCGACCAACTGATTCGTCCGACTGACTCGGAACGGCCTCAGGGTACCTGGTACCTCGCCGGCTTTTGCCCACACTGCTGACAGGCCCGGCAGCCCTGCACCCAGGCGGCCACATCTTGTGCCAATTTGGGCCAGAGATACTGGCGACGCAGGGTCTCTCGAGTGCGTCGTTCCCCATCGTGGCCCCGAGTGGGTGGTCATGCACCAGCCGTAGCAGCTGGGGTCGCACCTGGGCAGGAACACAGATGCACCCCGGCTGGCCGGCCTCGGTTAACTCCCGTACCACTCCGTTCCGCACACACAACCGGGCATACAAACCGCTCCAGGGTCCTGGTAGGGCGCTCTTTTCCTCTCGCAGTGCCGCCTCCACTGCCGCCAGATCCGGATCTCGCTGCTGGGTCTGTCTCAGCTGCTCGTCGTTTAGGCCCGGGAAGGCGCAGCCGACGTCCTCCTGGATCCGTCCAATCGGGTCCCGAGCCGCGGGTCCCGCGCTTGCCGGGCGGTCGACGGGATCCTCAGTGCCACCTGTGAGGGTTTCCGTGGCGCACACTGCACTCTCTCTCGCTGGGGGGGGGTCAGTGGCCGCGGCCTCTCGGGGTCCGTTGCCTGCCGGCAGCGCCCCCCGTGAAACACGGGCAGGCCTCCTCCGCCCTCGTCTCGGCGTACACCGTGGGTCGCCTCGACAAGGCGTCCGCGTTTGCATGCGTCCGGCCAGCCCGATACTCGATTTGCAGGTTGTACTCCTGCAACTGCGCCAACCACCGGGCCATCTGCCCCCGCGGCTCCTTGAATGTAAGAAGAAACTGCAGAGCATAATGGTCAGTGCGTACGCGACATCTCCTGCCGTACAAATACGGCCGGAACTGTTTGCATGCGAAAATCACGGCGTACAACTCTTGGCGGGTCACGCAATAGTTCAGCTCGGCCCCACTCAAGGTCCGGCTGGCGTACGCGATGACTCGTTCCGTCCCATCCTGTACCTGTGACAACACGCGCCCAGCCCGCTGCTGCAGGCGTCGGTGTCCAAAATAAAATCGGTGGTAAAATCGGGGAAAGCGAGGGTGGGGGCATGGGTGAGGTGGTCTTTGAGAGTGGTGAAGGCCGTCTGGCAGGCCCCCGTCCACTGATAGGGGTGCTTAGGGGAGGTGAGTTGGGTGAGGGGCGTGCAATCTCGCTGAATCCCTTTACAAATCGACGATAATAGGTGGCGAGCCCCAAAAATGATCTGATCTCCGTCAGATTCCTTGGCCGTGGCCACTCCACTACGGCGCGTACCTTCTCCGGATCGGTGTGCACGCCTGCCTCGCTGACGCGATGCCCGAGGTACCCCACCTCGCGTTGTGCGATGTAACACTTACGTGGCTTGAGCTTGAGATGAGCCGCTCGCAGTCGCTGGAACACCTCTCGAAGCCTGGACCAATGCTCAGACAAAGATCTACTGAACACTATCACATCGTCCAAGTAAATCAGGCACTGTTCCCACTGCAAGCCCCGCATCACCAACTCCATCAACCGCTGGAACGTCGCGGGCGCGTTAGTGAGTCCGAACGGCAACACTCGAAACTCAAACAGGCCCATCGGGGTGGTGAATGCTGTTTTTGGCCGATCCTCCTCCGTCATCTCCACCTGCCAGTAACCGGACGCCAGATCGAGGGTGGAAAAATACCGCGCTCCTGCGAGACTGTCGAAGGTGTCGTCGATGCGGGGTATGGGGAAGGCATCGCCGAGCGTGACTGCATTTAGTTTACGGTAATCGACGCAGAACCGGGTTGACCCATCCTTTTTCGTTACTAGTACCACCGGGGCTGACCAGGGGCTCGCCGAGGGCTGAATTATGTTATCACGAAGCATGTCCCCAACTGCCTCTTTGATTCGGGCGCGTTCGGGTGCGCCCACTCGGTACGCAGGGAGTTTGATGGGTCGGGCTGCACCGGTGTCAATTTGGTGCTTAACAAGATCGGTCCGACCCACGTCCGAGTCGTGTTCACTGAATACGTCGGCATACTCCCGCAGTAACTCGCGCAGCCGATCGGCCTCTCCCTTAGGTAAATCCGCCCATGGTACATGTAACGCGTCGAGCAGGGGAACGACCTCGGCTCGGGGAGTCGGGCCGACTCGCCAGGCCAGGTCCTGGTCACCCTCAGGACGCCCGGGGTCCTCAGCCCAGAGTGCGAACACCGAGTCGTTAGAGTGGCGTGCGTGCAGGGGGTGTACTGTGGCTATCGGGGTGCGCCGTCGCAGTATCGCTGGGGTATTGTGGGGGTTAAACATCCGCATAAACAATCGGTCCCCATCTGCGTTTACCAACGTGGCGGATCCCACAACCCCATACCGTTTTGCCAACTCCGGGTGAGGAGTTAGCATTACCTCCCCTGATGGTCGGAGCGCGGGGTCGGTGGGGGATGTTGCCACCGGCACCAGCATCTCGGTGAGCGGGCCGATGGTGACTGCCGTCGCCAGGATAGCGGCCACAGGTGCAAAGCGGCGGCGCGTTGGTTCTCGTCCCAGGAACGGTATCCGCTCGCCGTTGCTCTCCATGGTGGCGCATCGCTGGCGGGGTTGCACGTTGAGTCCCAACCGTTCTAGGAGGTCGGTGCCTGCGATACACTCGTGACACAACGCACTCGACACGTAGAATTCCTGCGTGCACACCTGGCTGCCTATGCGGACCTCTAGGGTGGCTCTCCCCAGCAGCCCCATTCCGGCTCCGCTCGCGGTGTGCAGCGCGCGGTCCGGTGCCTGCAGGTGACGCACGTCGACCCCGATCGCGCTGCAGTGCGCTGCGCTCACGAGCGAGGCCACCGCCCCCGTGTCCAGCAGGATTCGGGTACGCACTCCGTTTACCTCCCCTTCCACCAGCGACGTGGCCCCCGTGATCCCCGCCACCAGCTCCCGCAGCCAGTCGCCAGGAGTCACCGTTTCTGTGGGCGTTGTTGCTGGAACCTGTGTGGAGATCACTCGCTCGCCATTATTCTCACAGCTTGTTTGTGTCGGGGCTACATCGATTTCACCCCCCGGTGGTCCCCTCTCTAGGGGGGCCTTAGTGTTTGACCTTAGCTCTTGTCTAGCTCGGGCGACCTGAGGACAGTCCCTCACTAGATGCCCTCGGCGATCGCACATATAACATGCCCGGGGAGGGGTGGCGGCTCCGTAGTGGGCTCTCTGCCCACTCCCTCCTCCCCCAGTGCGCTGCTGCTCATACTCTGCTTCTAGTCGCGCTATCCTTCCAGTTAGCCCTCCTACCGTGGAGTCTAGTTCCCCCATCTCGGATCGGATGGTCTCAACGGAGGATTGCAGTTGGGTCATATTTTTATTCGTTTCCTCGCGTACCTGGGTTACCCTCTCACCTACGTGAGTTACCCTCTCACCTACTTGGTTTACCTTGTTGTCTATCTGGGTTACCTGGCCGGAGACATCCTTTATACCCGTTTGTATACCGGCAACCCATCCCGGGGTTGTCTCGCGGGACACTGGAGGCTCTCTTTCCCGGCCCCTTACCGTCCTCGCGAGCTCCTGTTCCTCCTCCTCGTCTTCCGAGAGCAGGCTCGCAATGGCGCGCTCTCGTCCCAGCCCCCGGAGCTGCGCGCGTTCGCTGTGAATTCTTTCACACTTACGTGCGCGCTCGACAAGGGCGTTAAAGGGAAGACGTGGGCAGCTCATGTCTGGCTGCCACCACGCCGTGCGAGACAGGTACCGCTGGATTTTCTCGGCGGCCAGTTCCTCAATAACATCAGTTGCGTACCCCGGGCGTGCGATCTTTGTTAACTCGCGCACATCCTCGGCGTAATCACGTAGATCTTCGCCAGGTTGGCGTCGGCGCGCCTCTAAGGCCGATTTTGCTTCCTCCTCGTCACGCGTGCCAAACCGCTGATCGAGTCGGCGCATCAGCTCCTCTAGCTGTGTCTGTGCGCTCGCGGGTAACGCTTCTACAAAATCGGCTGCCCGCCCATCAAGATTCATATTAAGTTGACGTACTGCCTGCGCGTCCGTCCATCCATTAATTTCCTTGGCCCCTAAGAGATTGCGGGCGAATGCCTTCCACGAAGGGGCCCCCCGGCCGGTAAATATTAGTCTTATTTTAGCGTGAGGTAACGCGGGGGTCCATCCCACTTCTGACACCAATTTGTGGGGGCCGTTGGCCCCCGGGGTCCCTCCCGCCTGCATCCCCTATTCCGTTTACGTTACCCCACCTCCCTATTACTCGCTACGGTTTTGCCGGCATTCGAACGCGACGCCCCTACTGTTACAGCCTCGCGCCGCGCTCCCACGCTGCGAGCATACGTGCGCACATCATCGTCAATCAAACGCCGTGCTCGCAGTATAGCCCTGTGCGGCACGTTACCAATGCGCATCCGTATCCGACATGTAACGAACGTATGCACACACACACACGCCGCTCCGTACACTCCAACTCCACACCAACTACGCAAGTTATGATCGCGCACCTGTATCACACACGGAGTGAACACACGCGACACCCACTCTTGCGCCGCTCTGCGCAGCGCTCGCCGTCTGCTGGCCGCTTACGTTATGATCGCGCACCTGGGGTACGCCTATTACGCACGCCGCGAGCTTACGCACACACAGTACCACACGCGCCCACACGCTCACACTGCACGACAAGATCACGCGAGACCACGCTTCGCTATTAATGATTTATTACCTGGTAACTAATGTTCAATCAGTGAGTCGACGAGGCGGGCCTATTCCACTAAACCGGCACCTATTCCCTATTTATCGGCTATTATTCTAATTCACCTTCTTACTCACTGTTAAGTGTCCACGGCGGTCCGCTGATCCTGTGCTAACCGCGTGCCTCGGTGCGTCGCACGGACGTCCGGGTCGCTGGCTCGAGCTGCTCTGGTCGCCTGGCGCTGGAGAAGAGAGCGATTTCCCCTCTGCGCTCCTCTATTTATCCTCCCTACCTCCAAAGGGGATGCTGCGCTGAACAATGGGCTCGTGCACCCCAAGCCCGCGCACGGCAGTCCCCAGGCGCTGTTGATATGCTAATCAGTGAGCGACGTTGGCGGCGTACATCCTAATTACTCCCTTACCCTTCCTAACAATGGGGCCTGCGCGCTCAAGCGCAATTATCCCAACCCCCATGACTATGCGCAACAGCCCCTGTGACCCCGCTATTCATGCTGTCTCGTGCCTCCCCTGCTTGCCCGTCGACTCGTGGGGTGTGTGTGGGGGAAATGCGCCTCAACCGCGGTGGCCGAATGCCCCACGCCGCGACCACACCATATTAAGGCCGGCAGCAGCGCCGCGGTACCACGTAGCACGGGGGAGGTCATCCAATTCCCTGATCGCCGGAAACCGTGAGAATTAATCCCGATAAGGGTCTCTCGGATAAAAACCGGTCGATCAGGTAACCTTCCCTTCCAGCTCTATGGGGGGGGGGGGGNATGCGTGCGGGTGTGTGCTTATGTGGGGCGGGTGATGGGGGCAGTGCGGTGGGGGAAGCCGGGCGGCTCCCTGGCTCGGCAGAGCGGCCCCGTCGCTGTGGCACCACAATTCTCTCTGACATAAAGTTATATCACCTGAGGTAAAGTTACCATACCTGGGGAAATGTTACCTCTACCTGAAGTAAAGTTAATTCACCTCAGAAAAGTTACCTCATCTGAAGTAATTTTACTTCATCTAAGGTAATGTTACCTGATGTAAAGTTACCTCATTTGAGATTATGTTACCTTACCTGAGGCAATTTTACCTCTGCCTAAGGTAAAGTTATCTCGCCTAAGGTAAAGTTACCTCACCTGAGGAAAAGTACTTTTACCTCACCTGAGGTAATGTTACCTCACTTGAGCTAATTTTTGCGACTCAGATCATTCTAGATTTGAAGCTTTCGTGACTGCAAGGATTCATATTCTTAGGTTTTTCGGTAAAGTCACGTAGGTAAAAAAAAACTAAATTAATAAAAGTAAAATAAAATAAAAATCACGACGTTTCGGAGGCAACACAAGCTTCCGTCTTCAGGTGGAACCGTCACATCAAGTACTGGATACAGCTGTCGGGCTGTGACGGTTCCACCTGAAGACGGAAGCTTGTGTTGCCTCCGAAACGTCGTTATTTTTATTTAATTTTACTTTCATTAATTTTGATTTTTTTGCCTTCGTGACTTTACCGAAAAACCTCCGATAATTATAAAACCCCACCCACTCCCCCCCACCCCATCACCCCCACCCCCCACCTCACTCCCCCACTCCCCCACCACTCTCACCTCCCACCACTCACCAACCGCCATTCCGCCCACCCCTCCTCCCCCCACCGCCCACTCACCCCCACCCCCTCGCCCCCTCCTCCCCACCCCCCACTCCCCCAACCGCCATTCCGCCCCCACCCCCTCCTCCCCCCACCCCCACTCACCCCCACTCCCCCCACCACCACCAATCGCCGCCATTGGCCACTCAGTGACGGTGACGTCACCACGGCGCCTGTGCCAGGCTGGGTGCACTTCGAGGCTGCCGCGTGAAGTGTCGACGGCTCGACACTGAGGTGGTGACGTCACGCGAGCGTTGTGTTTAACGATTTAACCACGTGACGATATTACGATATTAGCGTAAAAATATGAGCATTAGCTGAAGTGATGTGAATACGTTCGGATTACCTCAAGTAATGTTACATTTACCTGAGGTGACGTTACCTCGCCTGAGGTAAAGTTACGTCGCCTGAGGTAAAGTTACCTCACCTTCCATTGCATTCCGATTACCTTACCCTGAGGTAATAATCACACTCCCCTCTATTCCAACCGGAACTCCACACTCCCCTCTATTCTCACCGAAACTCCACACTCCCCTCTATTCCCACCAGAACTCCACACTCTCCTCTATTCCCACCGGAACTCCACACTCCCCTCTATTCCCACCAGAACTCCACATCCCCTCTATTCCACCGAACTCCACACTCCCTCTATTCCCACCGGAACTCCACACTCCCTCTATACTCACCGGAACTCCACACTCCCCTCTATTCTCACCGGAACTCCACACTCCCCTCTATTCTCACCGGAACTCACACTCCCCTCTATTCCCACCGGAACTCCACACTCCCCTCTATTCTCACTGGAACTCCACACTCCCCTCTATTCCCACCGGAACTCCACACTCCCTCTATTCCACCGGAACTCCACACTCCCCTCTATTCTCACCAGAACTCCACGCTCCCTCTATTCCCACCGGAACTCCGCACTCCCCTCTATTCTCATCGGAACTCCACACTCCCTCTTCTCACCAGAACTCCACACTCCCTCTATTCTCACCGGAAACGCCACACTCCCTCTATTCCAACCGGAACTCCACACTCCCCTCTCTTCTCACCGAAACTCCACACTCCCTCTATTCCCACCAGAACTCCACACTCCCTCTATTCCCACCGGAACTCCACACTCCCCTCTATTCCCACCAGAACTCCACACCCCCTCTATTCCCACCGGAACTCCACACTTCCCTCTATTCCCACCGGAACTCCACACTCCCCTCTATACTCACCGGAACTCCACACTCCCCTCTATTCTCACCGGAACTCACCGGAATTCCACACTCCCCTCTATTCTCACCAGAACTCCACACTCCCCTCTATTCTCACCAGAACTCCACGCTCCCTCTATTCTCACGAACTCCACACTCCCTCTATTCTCACCAGAACTCCACACTCCCCTCTATTCTCACCAGAACTCCATGCTCTCTATTCTCACCGGAATTCTACACTCCCCTACCCCCCACTCCCCTCTATTCTCACCAGAACTCCACCTCCCCTCTATTCTCACCGGAACTCCACACTCCCCTCTATTCTCACCAGAACTCCACACCCCCTCTATTCTCACCAGAACTCCACTCCCCTCTATTCACCATTTCCTCCCTCTATTCCCACCAGAACTCCACACTCCCCTCTATTCTCACCAGAACTCCACACTCCCCTCTATTCTCACCGGAACTCCACACTCCCCTCTATTCTCACCAGAACTC
>WFAB01003320.1:0-17937 GCA_018977245.1 Lethenteron camtschaticum | reverse complement strand
GTGATCAATATACCCCCAATCACTCGCTCGTGATCAATAACCCCCCCAATCACTCGCTCGTGATCAATAACCCCCCCCAATCACTCGCTCGTGATCAATAACCCCCCCAATCACTCGCTCGTGATCAATATACCCCCAATCACTCGCTCGTGATCAATAACCCCCCAATCACTCGCTCGTGATCAATAACCCCCCCAATCACTCGCTCGTGATCAATAACCCCCCCAATCACTCCCTCGTGATCATATAACCGCCCCCAATCACTCACTCGTGATCAATAACCCCCCCCAATCACTCGCTCGTGATCAATAACCCCCCCAATCACAGAAATGCCAAACCCTCCCACGGAACGGACGACGACGGCGGCGGACGGCGGACGACGGACGGACGGACGGACAGTCGGACGGACGGACGGACCGGACGGACGGACGGACACATTAATCTATTGGTGTCTGGTCCACTTCGTTCCTACAGTAACAGGACCCTGCGGGGTGGGCTGGTAGGAATAATACTTAGTACCGGTACAGAGATATCGACCGGGTATAGAGGAGTTAAAGAAAAAATTACTGTATTTTAGTGTAACGTTAATTAAAAGTGTTTGTTTTGACAAGAAACGCTGTGAGATTTAAAGACTCGTAGTCTTTCATTTCCAACACCACCCTAACACCACCCTCCCACGGACGGACGGACGGACGGACGGACACATTAATCTATTGGTGGTCTGGTCCACTTCGTTCCTACCAGTATAACCCCCCATCACTCGCTCGTGATCAATAACCCCCCAATCACTCGCTCGTGATCAATAACCCCCCAATCACTCTCTCGTGATCAATAACCCCCCAATCACTCGCTCGTGATCAATAACCCCCCNAATCACTCGCTCGTGATCAATAACCCCCCAATCACTCGCTCGTGATCAATAACCCCCCAATCACTCTCTCGTGATCAATAACCCCCCAATCACTCGCTCGTGATCAATAACCCCCCAATCACTCGCTCGTGATCAATAACCCCCCAATCACTCGCTCGTGATCAATAACCCCCCAATCACTCGCTCGTGATCAATAACCCCCAATCACTCGCTTGTAATCAATAACCCCCAATCACTCGTGATCAATAACCCCCAATCACTCGTGATCGATAACCCCCAATCACTCGTGATCTATAACCCCCCAATCACTCGTGATCGATAACCCCCCAATCACTCGTGATCAATAACCCCCCAATCACTCGTGATCAATAACCCCCAATCACTCGTGATCAATAACCCCCCAATCACTCGTGATCAATAACCCCCCAAGCACTCGCTCGTGATCAATAACCCCCCAATCACTCCCTCGTGATCAATAACCCCCAATCACTCGCTCGTGATCAATAACCCCCCAATCACTCCCTCGTGATCAATAACCCCCCAATCACTCGCTCGTGATCAATAACCCCCCCAATCACTCGCTCGGATCAATAACCCCCCAATCACTCGCTCGTGATCAATAACCCCCCCAATCACTCGCTCGTGATCAATATACCCCCCAATCACTCGCTCGTGATCAATAACCGCCCAATCACTCGCTCGTGATCAATAACCCCCAATCACTCGCTCGTGATCAATAACCCCCAATCACTCGCTCGTGATCAATAACCCCCNAATCACTCGTCGTGATCAATAACCCCCCAATCACTCGTGATCGATAACCCCCAATCACTCGTGATCAATAACCCCCCAATCACTCGCTCGTGATCAATAACCCCCCNAAGCACTCGCTCGTGATCAATAACCCCCCAATCACTCCTCGTGATCAATAACCCCCNAATCACTCGCTCGTGATCAATAACCCCCAATCACTCCTCGTGATCAATAACCCCCCAATCACTCGTGATCAATAACCCCCCAATCACTCGCTCGTGATCAATAACCCCCCAATCACTCGCTCGTGATCAATAACCCCCCAATCACTCGCTCGTGATCAATAACCCCCCCAATCACTCCTCGTGATCAATATACCCCCAATCACTCGCTCGTGATCAATAACCCCCCAATCACTCGCTCGTGATCAATAACCCCCCAATCACTCGCTCGTAATCAATAACCCCCCAATCACTCGCTCGTGATCAATAACCCCCCAATCACTCGCTCGTAATCAATAACCCCCCAATCACTCGCTCGTGATCAATAACCTCCCCCAATCACTCGCTCATGATCAATAACCCCCCAATCACTCGCTCGTAATCAATAACCCCCCAATCACTCGCTCGTGATCAATAACCTCCCCCAATCACTCACTCGTGATCAATAACCCCCCAATCACTCGTGATCGATAACCCCCAATCACTCGTGATCAATAACCCCCCAATCACTCGTGATCAATAACCCCCCAATCACTCACTCGTGATCAATAACCCCCCAATCACTCGTGATCAATAACCCCCCAATCACTCGTGATCAATAACCCCCATCACTCGCTCGTGATCAATAACCCCCCAATCACTCGCTCGTGATCAATAACCCCCCCATCACTCGCTCGTGATCAATAACCCCCCAATCACTCGCTCGTGATCAATAACCCCCAATCACTCGCTCGTGATCAATAACCCCCCAATCACTCCCTCGTGATCAATAACCCCCCAATCACTCGCTCGTGATCAATAACCCCCCAATCACTCGCTCGTGATCAATATACCCCCCAATCACTCGCTCGTGATCAATAACCCCCNAATCACTCGCTCGTGATCAATAACCCCCCAATCACTCGCTCGTGATCAATAACCCCCCAATCATCACTCGCTCGTGATCAATAACCCCCCAATCACTCCCTCGTGATCAATAACCCCCCAATCACTCGCTCGTGATCATAACCCCCCAATCACTCGCTCGTGATCAATAACCCCCCAATCACTCGCTAGTGATCAATAACCCCCCAATCACTCGCTCGTGATCAATAACCCCCCAATCACTCGCTCGTGATCAATAACCCCCCAATCACTCCCTCGTGATCATAACCCCCCCAATCACTCACTCGTGATCAATAACCCCCCCAATCACTCACTCGTGATCAATAACCCCCCAATCACTGCTCTGATAAAGGACAATCTAAATACAAACAGGACCCTGCGGGTGGGCGGTAGGAATAACTTAGTACGGACAGAGATNTCGACCGGATAGAGGGAAAGAAAAAATACTGACGGTAACGTTAATTAAAAGTGTTTGTTTTGACAAGAACGCTGTGAGATTTATAGACTCGTAGTCTTTCATTTAACACCACCCTCACCACCCTCCCACGGACGGACGGACGGACGGACGGACANATTAATCTATTGGTGGTCTGGTCCACTTCGTTCCTACCAGTATAACCCCCCCAATCACTCGTGATCAATATACCCCCAATCACTCGTGAGCAATAACCCCCCAATCACTCGTGATCAATAACCCCCCAATCACTCGTGATCAATAACCCCCCAATCACTCGCTCGTGATCAATAACCCCCCCAATGACTCGCTCGTGATCAATAACCCCCCAATCACTCGTGATCAATAACCCCCCAATCACTCGTGATCGATAACCCCCCAATCACTCGTGATCAATAACCCCCCAATCGCTCGTGATCAATAACCCCCCNAATCACTCGCTCGTGATCAATACCCCCCCAATCACTGCTGTGATCAAAACCCCCCAATCACTCGCTCGTGATCAATAACCCCCCAATCACTCGCTCGTGATCAATAACCCCCCNAATCACTCGCTCGTGATCAATAACCCCCCAATCACTCGCTCGTGATCAATAACCCCCNAATCACTCGCTCGTAATCAATAACCCCCCAATCACTCGTGATCAATAACCCCCNAATCACTCGTGATCGATAACCCCCAATCCTCGTGATCTATAACCCCCCAATCACTCGTGATCGATAACCCCCAATCACTCGTGATCAATAACCCCCNAATCACTCGTGATCGATAACCCCCNAATCACTCGTGATCTATAACCCCCCAATCACTCGTGATCGATAACCCCCCAATCACTCGTGATCTATAACCCCCCAATCACTCGTGATCGATAACCCCCAATCACTCGTGATCAATAACCCCCCAATCACTCGTGATCAATAACCCCCCCAATCACTCGTGATCGATAACCCCCNAATCACTCGTGATCAATAACCCCCAATCACTCGCTCGTGATCAATAACCCCCCAAGCACTCGCTCGTGATCAATAACCCCCCAATCACTCCCTCGTGATCAATAACCCCCAATCACTCGCTCGTGATCAATAACCCCCNAATCACTCCCTCGTGATCAATAACCCCCCAATCACTCCTCGTGATCAATAACCCCCCCCCAATCACTCGCTCGTGATCAATATACCCCCAATCACTCGCTCGTGATCAATAACCCCCCAATCACTCGCTCGTGATCAATAACCCCCCAATCACTCGCTCGTGATCAATAACCTCCCCCAATCACTCGCTCATGATCAATAACCCCCCAATCACTCGCTCGTAATCAATAACCCCCCAATCACTCGCTCGTGATCAATAACCTCCCCAATCACTCACTCGTGATCAATAACCCCCCAATCACTCGTGATCGATAACCCCCCAATCACTCGTGATCAATAACCCCCAATCACTCGTGATCAATAACCCCCAATCACTCGTGATCAATAACCCCCCAATCACTCGTGATCAATAACCCCCCAATCACTCGCTCGTGATCAATAACCCCCCAATCACTCGCTCGTGATCAATAACCCCCCAATCACTCGCTCGTGATCAATAACCCCCCAATCACTCGCTCGTGATCAATAACCCCCCAATCACTCGCTCGTGATCAATACCCCCCCCCCTCACTCGCTCGTGATCAATAACCCCCCAATCACTCCCTCGTGATCAATAACCCCCCCATCACTCGCTCGTGATCAATAACCTCCCCCAATCACTCGCTCGTGATCAATAACCCCCCAATCACTCGTGATCAATAACCCCCCAATCACTCGTGATCGATAACCCCCAATCACTCGTGATCAATAACCCCCCATCACTCGTGATCAATAACCCCCCAATCACTCGCTCGTGATCAATAACCCCCCAATCACTCGCTCGTGATCAATATACCCCCAATCACTCGCTCGTGATCAATAACCCCCAATCACTCGCTCGTGATCAATAACCCCCCAATCACTCGCTCGTGATCAATAACCCCCAATCACTCGCTCGTGATCATAACCCCCAATCACTCGTCGTGATCAATAACCCCCCAATCACTCGCTCGTGATCAATAACCTCCCCCAATCACTCGCTCATGATCAATAACCCCCCAATCACTCGTGATCAATAACCCCCCCAATCACTCGTGATTGATAACCCCCAATCACTCGTGATCAATAACCTCCCCAATCACTCGCTCGTGATCAATAACCCCCCAAGCACTCGCTCGTGATCAATAACCCCCCNAATCACTCCCTCGTGATCAATAACCCCCAATCACTCGCTCGTATCATAACCCCCCAATCACTCCCTCGTGATCAATAACCCCCCAATCACTCGCTCGTGATCAATACCCCCCAATCACTCGCTCGTGATCAATAACCCCCCAATCACTCCCTCGTGATCAATAACCCCCCAATCACTCGCTCGTGATCAATAACCCCCCNAATCACTCGCTCGTGATCATATACCCCCAATCACTCGCTCGTGATCAATAACCCCCAATCACTCGCTCGTGATCAATAACCCCCCAATCACTCGCTCGTGATCAATAACCCCCCAATCACTTGCTCGTGATCAATAACCCCCCAATCACTCGCTCGTGATCAATAACCCCCCCATCACTCTCTCGTGATCAATAACCCCCCAATCACTCGCTCGTGATCAATAACCCCCCAATCACTCGCTCGTGATCAATAACCCCCCAATCACTCCCTCGTGATCAATAACCCCCAATCACTCGCTCGTGATCAATAACCCCCCAATCACTCGCTCGTGATCAATATACCCCCAATCACTCGCTCGTGATCAATAACCCCCCAATCACTCGCTCGTGATCAATAACCCCCAATCACTCGCTCGTGATCAATAACCCCCCAATCACTCGCTCGTGATCAATAACCCCCCAATCACTCCCTCGTGATCAATAACCCCCCAATCACTCGCTCGTGATCAATAACCCCCCAATCACTCGCTCGTGATCAATAACCCCCAATCACTCGCTCGTGATCAATAACCCCCCAATCACTCGCTCGTGATCAATAACCCCCCAATCACTCGCTCGTGATCAATAACCCCCCAATCACTCCCTCGTGATCAATAACCCCCCCAATCACTCGCTCGTGATCAATAACCCCCCAATCACAGAAATGCCAAACCCTCCACGGACGGACGGACGGACGGACGGACGGACGGACAGTCGGACGGACGGACGGACGGACGGACGGACGGACACATTAATCTATTGGTGGTCTGGTCCACTTCGTTCCTACCAGTATAACCTCCCCAATCACTCGCTCGTGATCAATAACCCCCCCAATCACTCGCTCGTGATCAATAACCCCCCAATCACTCGTGATCAATAACCCCCCCAATCACTCGTGATCGATAACCCCCAATCACTCGTGATCAATAACCTCCCCAATCACTCGCTCGTGATCAATAACCCCCCCCAATCACTCCCTCGTGATCAATAACCCCCCAATCACTGATGAAATGCGAACCCCTCCCACGGACGGACGGACGGACGGACGGACGGACGGACGGACGGACGGACGGACGGACGGACGGACGGACGGACGGACGGACGGACGGACGGACGGACGGACAGTCGGACGGACGGACGATATAATCTATTGGTGGTCTGGTCCACTTCGTTCCTACCAGTATAAAGATACTTGAACCCAATGGTTGTTGTTGTTGTTGTNTGTTGATGTTTGTTGTTGTTGTTGTTGATGTTTGTTGATGTTTGTTGTTGTTGTTTGTAGTTGTTGTTGTATTTGTTGTTGTTTGTTATTGTTTGTTGATGTTTGTAGTTGTGTTNGTTGATGTTTGTAGTTGTTGTTTGTTGTTGTTGTTTGTAGTTTTGTTGTTTGTTGTTGTTGTAGTTGTGTTTGTTGTTGTTGATGTTTGTAGTTTTTGTTGTTGATGTTTGTAGTTGTTGTTTGTAGTTTTTGTTGTTGATGTTGATGTTGTTGTTTGTTTGATGTTTGTAGTTGTGTTTGTTGTTGTTGATGTTTGTAGTTTTTGTTGTTGATGTTTGTTGTTGTTTGTTGATGTTTGTAGCTTTTGTTGTTGATGTTTGTAGTTTTTGTTGTTGTTGTTGTTTGTTGTTTGTAGTTGTTATTGTTTGTTGTTGTTTGTTGTTGTTGTTGATATTTGTTATTGTGTGTTGTTGATGTTGTTTGTAGTTGTTTGTAGTTGTTGTTTGTTGTTGTTGTTTGTAGTTGTTGTTGTTTGTTGTTGATGTTTGTAGTTGTTGTTGATTGTTGATGTTTGTAGTTGTTGTTGTTGTTGTTTGTTGTGGCTCTTGTTTAGGTGCGCGGCCATGTTGGCTGAGGGTAGCCGCCCGCCCACCCCCTGAGCAAGATGGTCGCCCCCCCCCCCGAGCAAGATGGCCGCACTTCCCACCCCCTGAGCAATATGGCCGCCCACATCCACTCCCCCTGAGCAAGATGGCCGCCACGCATACCCCCACCCACCCTGAGAAAGATGGCCACACCCCGCCCTGAGCAAGATGGCTGCACTCCCCCGAGCAAGATGGCCGCCCCCCCCCTGAGCAAGATGGCTGCACTCCCCCCCCCCCGAGCAAGATGGCCGCCTATGCCCTTCCCCCCCAGCAAGATGGCCGCACCCCCCCTAAGAGAAAGATCGATTCTCCACCTGAGCAAGATGGCCGCACTGACCCCCCCTCCCCTGGCAAGATGGCCGCCGCCCTGAGCAAGATGGCCACTACCACCACAACATTCTCTTTCCACCCGAGCAAGATGGCCGACCCACACCACATCCCCTGAGCAAGATGGCCGCCCACCCAGAAGCACGTGGGTTTAAAAATATCTTTATTTAATTTCAGATTTAATTCGTAATTTTATGAATTTAATAAGCAAATGGCGAAGTGTGTTGAATTGTAGCAGTTAATTTATGATTAGTTAAATTAAAAAAAAATAATTCAGTGATTTATTTTACCTTTGCATTACTTCGCACTCCTAATGGCCCTCTGAAAACAAAGATCATCGTCAGCTCATCGGGGAACGTCTCCAGGATCAATAAAATAACCGAACTCTGATTCTGTCACCAAAGAGCTTTACGACTCTTCGGATTCCCCCCCACCCCGCCCCCATAAAATTAGCTCTCTCCTGATTGGTCGTGCCGTACCACGTGATATGCAAATTGAATCCCGTAGCCCGGATAAGCAACGCGCGTTTACAAACCACAGACCGGATAAGCGCAGCTCCCTTTCAGACCGTACCAAGTGCTCAGCGAACGGAGGGGGTGTCGATGGGTGAGACCAACTCGGAAAATCGACACGCAAATCTTTTCGCTCCTGTTGCACACCGCTATCTTGTTCAACTCTCACACAATACAGCTTTCGTACGAATATCTGCGTAATTTTAGCGTATTTTATTTCGAGAGTTAAACTATAAACTGTTATCGATTCCAACAGCACCCCCCCTCATCGTGTCCCAGTTGGTTTCGCCCATCGCCGTTGCCGCCATTTCTCCCCCTTCGCTTGGGGGCCGCGTTCACTTTTGGCGCCAAAGCGCGCGACGGGAACTTTACAATAATTAGACAAAAACAAACCGGCAAACAACGTCAACAAATCAACAACAACAACAACAACTTGCCCATTAAACTACAGAGAGAGGGAGGGAGCAATTGCCCGCCGCAATGTACATCAAACAGGTATCGGCTCATTTACCTCACAAAGCAATGCTGCTACTCAGTGTCGCTTTGTGCAGTAATTTGTGTAAATGTTTACTAATTAGTAACTAACAAACTAACTATTGTGTTGTATTTGTGTTATTTATGAGGTAACTCAACCTGTCAATGTGATAAGAGTTGTAAGCCAGTTGGTTGTCAGGTTTACCTCAGGCAATGTTGAGTCAATGTTAGTAGTCTAAGTGTGTAATTTGTGTTAATGTTTACTAATTAGTAACTAACAAACTAACTATTGTGTTTATTTGTGTTATTGATGAGGTAACTCATCCTGTCAATGTGATAAGAGTTGTAAGCCAGTTGGCTGTCAGGTTTACCTCAGGCAATGTTAAATCAATGTTAGTAATCTAAGTGTGTAAGTTGTGTTAATGTTTACTAATTAGTAACTAACAAACTAACTATTGTTGTATTTGTGTTATTTATGAGGTAACTCAGCCTGTCAATGTGATAAGAGTTGTAAGCCAGTTGGCTGTCAGGTTTACCTCAGGCAATGCTGAGTCAATGTTAGTAGTCTAAGTGTGTAAGTTGTGTAAATGTTTACTAATTAGTAACTAACAAACTAACTATTGTGTAGTATTTGTGTTATTTGTGAGGTAACTCAACCTGTCAATGTGATCGATAAGATGATATTGACAGGTTTACCTCAGGCAATGCTGAGTCAATGTTAGTAGTCTAAGTGTGTAAGTTGTGTTAATGTTTACTAATTATTAACTAACAAACTAACTATTGTGTAGTATTTGAGTTATTGATTAGGTAACTCAACCTATCAATGTAATCGATAAGATGATATTGACAGGTTTACCTCAGACAATGCTGAGTCAATGTTAGTAGTCTAAGTGTGTAATTTGTGTTAATGTTTACTAATTAGTAACTAACAAACTAACTATTGTGTTGTATTTGTGTTATTTGTGAGGTAACTCAACCTGTCAATGTGATAGATAAGAGTTGGCTGTCAGGTTTACCTCAGGCAATGTTGAGTCAATGTTACTAGTCTAAGTGTGTAATTTGTGTTAATGTTTACGAGTTAGTAAGTAACAAACTAACTATTGTGTTATTTGTGTTATTTATGAGGTAACTCAACCTGTCAATGTGATAAGAGTTGTAAGCCAGTTGGTTGTCAGGTTTACCTCAGGCAATGCTGAGTCAATGTTAGTAGTCTAAGTGTGTAAGTTGTGTAAATGTTTACTAATTAGTAAGTAACAAACTAACTATTGTGTTTATTTGTGTTATTTGTGAGGTAACTCAACCTGTCAATGTGATCGATAAGATGATATTGACAGGTTTACCTCAGGCAATTCTGAGTCAATGTTGTTTGTTTTTATTATTTTATTATTTCCATTCTACGTGACTTTACCGAAAGAACCAAGAAGATCAATGTTAGTAGTCTAAGTGTGTAAGTTGTGTAAATGTTTACTAATTAGTAAGTAACAAACTAACTATTGTGTTGTATTTGTGTTATTGATTAGGTAACTCAACCTATCAATGTAATCGATAAGAGTTGTAAATATGAGCTGTGAGCCACACCACGTGACACACACACACAGACACACCACGTGACACCACACACAGACACACCACGTGACACACACACAGACACCACGTGACACACACACACAGACACACCACGTGACACACACAGACACACCACGTGACACACACACAGAGACACACACGTGACACACACACACAGACACACCACGTGACACACACACGCAGAGACACACACACACACNGACACACCACGTGACACACACCACGTGACACACACAGNCACACCACGTGACACACACACACAGACACACCACGTGACACACACACACACAGACACACCACGTGACACACACAGAGACACACACCACGTGACACACACACAGACACACCACGTGACACACACACACAGACACACACCACGTGACACACACACACAGACACACACGTGACACACACACACAGACACACCACGTGACACACACAGAGACACACCACGTGACACACACACACAGACACACCACGTGACACACACACACAGACACACCACGTGACACACACACNGACACACCACGTGACACACACAGACACACCACGTGACACACACACACAGACAGACACACCACGTGACACACACACACAGAGACACACCACGTGACACACACAGAGACACACACACACACACACACCACGTGACACACCACGTGACACACACCACGAGACACACCACGTGACACACACAGAGACACACACCACGTGACACACACACGTGACACACGTGACACACACCACGTGACACACTGACACCCACGTGACCACGTGACACACTCCACGTGACCACACCACAGTGACACACCATCGTGAACACCACCAGCAACGCCACACAGTGACACACACACACAGACACACCAGTGACACCGACACACACCACGTGACACACACAGCCACAGTGACACACACCACGTGACACACGTGACACACTCTCTGGCTCCCAGGTCATCATTAAGGCTTCCGCAGCTACAGGGACCAGACCATCGTGGCCTTCAGCTCAAGCACAACGTGATGGTGAGTGGTGGTGGTGGTGGTGGTGACGGTGATGGTGGTGATGGTGGTGGTGGGATGGTGATGGTGGTGGTGGTGATGTGATGGTGATGGTGGTGGTGGTGATGGTGGTGGTGGTGATGGTGGAGGTGGTGGTGACGGTGGTGGTGATGGTGATGGTGGTGGTGATGGTGGTGGTGACTGTGNTGGTGATGTGATGGTGGTGGTGATNGTGATGGTGGTGGTGATGGTGACGGTGGTGGCGGTGTGGTGATGGTGGTGGTGATGGTGGTGGTGGTGGTGGTGGTGATGGTGATGGTGACGGTGATGGTGGTGGTGATGGTGGTGGTGATGGTGGTGGTGGTGGTGATGGTGGTGGTGGTGATGGTGACGAGTGGTGGCGGTGATGGTGATGGTGACGGTGGTGGCGGTGGTGGTGGTGGGGACGGTGATGGTGATGGTGGTGATGGTCTGGTGATGGTGGTGGTGNTGGTGATGGTGGTGGGGGCGGTGGTGGTGGAGGTGGTGGTGGAGGTGGCGACGGTGATGGTGATGGTGGTGATGTGTCTGGTGATGGTGAAGGTGGTGGTGGTGATGGTGGTGGGCGGTGGTGGTGGTGGTGATGTGGTGGTGATGGTGAGTGGTGGTGATGATGTGATGTGTGTGGTGATGGTGATGGTAGTGATGGTGATGTGTGTGTTGATGGTGATGTTAGCGGTGATGGTGATGTTAGCAGTGATGTGTGTGGTGATGTTAGCAGTGATGTGTGTGTGATGGTGATGTTAGCAGTGATGTGTGTGGTGATGTTAGTGGTGATGGTGATGTATGTGTGTGTTGATGGTGATGTTAGCAGTGATGTGTGTGGTGATGTTAGCGGTGATGGTGATGTTAGCAGTGATGTGTGCGGTGATGGTGATGTTAGCGGTGATGGTGATGTTAGTGGTGATGTTAGTGGTGATGGTGATGTGTGTGGTGATGTTAGTGGTGATGGTGATGTTAGCGGTGATGTGATGTTAGCAGTGATGTATGTNGTGATGTTAGCAGTGATGTGTGCGGTGATGTTAGCGGTGATGGTGATGTTAGCAGTGATGTGTGTGGTGATGGTGATGTATGTGTGCGGTGATGGTGATGTTAGCAGTGATGTGTGTGGTGATGGTGATGTTAGCAGTGATGTGTGCGGTGATGTGTGTGGTGATGTGTGTGGTGATGGTGATGTTAGCAGTGAGNTGTGTGGTGATGTTAGCAGTGATGTGTGTGGTGATGTTAGCAGTGATGTGTGTGGTGATGTTAGCGGTGATGGTGATGTTAGTGGTGATGGTGATGTTAGCAGTGATGTGTGTGTTGATGGTATCACTTTATTTTCCTTTTTCAGTCGGGCGGAATGGCTCTGGGAAAAGCAATTTCTTCTATGGTGAGGAGGCCGGTCGGGCGATGGCGATGATGGTGATGTNGATGGTGATGTTGAGTGATGGTGGTGATGTTGATGGTGATGGTNGTTTAGTGATGGTGGTGATGTTGATGGTGGTAGTGATGTTTAGTGATGGTGGTGATGTTGATGGTGGTAGTGATGTTTGTGATGGTGGTGATGTGATGGTGGTAGTGATGTTTAGTGATGGTGGTGATGTTGATGGTGGTGGTGATGTTGGTAATGTTTGATTTTGGTGGTGATGTTGATGTTGGTGATAGTGGTGATGTTGTTGATGATGATGTTGTTGATGTTGATGTTGTTGATGTTGCAGCGATGTTTGTGCTGAGCGATGAATTCAGCCACTTACGCCCGAACAGAGGCAGGCGCTGCTACACGTGAGTGGCTGACACGTCACATGACACATCGCCTGACACATCACCTGACACGTCACATGACACGTCACATGACACGTCACATGACTCGTCACATGACACGTCACCTGACAAGTCACATGACACGTCACATGACACGTCACATGACACGTCACATGACACGTCACATGAGACGTCACCTGACTGCTGCTCGCTGCTGACAGCACTTGGCCCAACTCTCTATTAGAGGCTACACGGGGACCTTTGTCTTTGTGTGTGTGAGTGTGTGTGTGTGTTTCTGTGTGTGTGTCTGTGTGTGTGTGTCTTTGTGTGTGTGTCTGTGTCTGGGTGTGTCTGGGTTTCTGTGTGTGTGTGTGTGTTTCGGTGAGTGTGTCTGTGTGTGTGTGTCTTTGTGTGTGTGTCTGTCTGGTGTGTCTGGGTTTCTGTGTGTGTGTGTCTTTGTGAGTGTGTCTGTGTGTGTGTCTGTGTGTGTGTCTATGTGTGTGTGTCTGTGTGTGTATCTGTGTGTGTGTCTGTGTTTTTGTGTGTGTCTGTGTGTGTGTCTGTGTTTCTCTTTGTGTGTTTTNGTGTGTGTGTGTCTTTGCGTGTCTGTGTTTCTGTGTGTGTGTTGTGTTTCTGTGTGTGTGTCTGTGTTTCTGTGTGTGTGTCTGTGTTTCTGTGTGTGTGTAGTTGNCTGTGTGTGTGTGTGTCTGTGTGTAGTGTAGTAGTGTTGTGTAGTGTAGTGTATAGTGTGTAGTAGTGTAGTGGTGTAGTGTANTGTAGAGNGTAGNGTAGTAGTGTATAGTGTAGTGTAGTGTGGTTAGCGCTCTGCGCTACGAACCCGGCGGCGACCCGAGTTCGATTCCCGCTCACGGCCACCAACAGTGACGATTATCTGAACCGGTCCCGGGCCTCCCCTAGGTCGATTCAGCTTGAATGGGTACAGTGTACTGGTGTGTAAACATCGCCACTGGGAGACAAAGGCGGCCGGGCGTGGTCTGGCCACCCACCCCCTCATGTGCCGTGCCGGCCTTCATAGGTGCTACTCGCTAACAGCACTTGCCCCAACAGTCTGTGAAGGCTACACGGGGGATCTTTGTCTGTGTNTGTGTGAGACAGGAGGGTACAGGCCCACGTGTCATCTCGGCCTTTGTGGAAGTTGTCTTTGACAACTCGGACAATCGCCTGCCGGTAAGACGCACTCCACACACACAGACAGACACACACACACAGACACACACAGACATACACATACACACGCAGACACACACACATACAGACACTCACACAGACACACACTCACACAGACACACACTAACACAGACACACACTCACACAGACACACACTCACACAGTCACACAGACAAACACACACACAGACAAACACACACACAGACAAACACACACACAGACATAGACAGACACGCAGACAGACACGCAGACAGACACGCAGACAGACACACACACGCAGACAGACACACACATACACACACACACAGACACACTCACACACACATNCAGACACACAGACACTCACACAGACACACACTCACACAGACACACACAGACATGCTCACACACACACACAGACACTCACACACGCAGACACACACTTACACACACTCACACACACACACGGCACCTGCTGGGTCTGTCCCGTGACCTCCTCTTCATGCACCTAGCCTGGCACGGCAGTCACGTGGAGGACCTTTGTGTTTGTGTTCAGATTGACAAGGAGGAGGTGACTCTGAGACGAGTCATCGGAGCGAAGAAGGATCAGTACTTCTTGGACAAGAAGATCGTCACGTCAGTAGACACAACCTGCACACAGCTATACACAGCTACACACACAGCTACACACACAGCTACACAAGGCTACACACAGCTACACACACAGCCTGCACACAGCCTGCACACAGCTACACACACACAGCTACACACAGCCTGCAGACAGCTACACACAGCTACACACACAGCTACACACAGCTACACACACACAGATACACACACAGCTACACACACAGCCAACATTACACACAGCCTGCAGACAGCTACACACAGCTACACACACAGCTACACACACACAGCTACACCACACAGTGGGGCTGGTGGGGAGGGGCTGGGTGGGAGGGTGGGAGGCGCTGGGTGGGACTGGGTGGGGGTGGGTGGGGCTGGGTGGGGAGGGGTGGGCTGGGTGGGTGGGAGGGGCTGGGTGGGGGGTGGAGGGGTGGGCTGGGTGGGTGGGGAGGGGCTGGTCACCCCGTGGTGCCCTTATAAAACTCAACGTTTCACCTACTCACGCCGGCTTGTGCCCGCCCTCACAGTCGGCCATATTTGCGGAATACACCACGCCGCCGTTGACCCTGCAGGCCATTGACCGAGCAACCCGACGTTCCTACCAGCTCCCTCCGCAGGAGGAATGTGTTCTTGTTGATGTTTTAGTTTTTGCGGTTGCACCAAATCAATGAAACTGAAAACTGAAATGAACACGGCTGACACAACAGCACGCACAGCGCTCTCCTAGCCGCGGTGACGCCCCACACGCACTTGCCCGCCCGCCTGTGTGGAGGCTACACGGGTGCCCTTTGTCTGTGTGGCTGCAGGAAGAACGACGTCATGAACCTGCTGGAGAGCGCCGGCTTCTCCCGAAGCAACCCGTACTACATCGTCAAGCAGGGCAAGGTGACATGGGGGGGGGGGGTGTAGTGAACCCGTACTACATCGTCAAGCAGGGCAAGGTGACATGGGGGGGGTGGTGTAGTGGTGGTGGTGAGGGCAAGGGGGGTGTGTAGTGAACCCGTACTACATCGTCAAGCAGGGCAAGGTGACATGGGGGGGGNTGGTGTAGTGGGTGGTGGTGAGGGCAAGGGGGGGGGGTGTAGTGAACCCGTACTACATCGTCAAGCAGGGCAAGGTGACATGGGGGGGTGGTGTAGTGGGTGGTGGTGAGGGCAAGGGGGGGGGTGTAGTGAACCCGTACTACATCGTCAAGCAGGGCAAGGTGACATGGGGGGGGGGTGGTGTAGTGAACCCGTACTACATTGTCAAGCAGGGCAAGGTGGGGGGGGGTGGTGTAGTGAACCCGTACTACATCGTCAAGCAGGGCAAGGTGGGGGGGGGGTGGTGTAGTGAACCCGTACTACATCGTCAAGCAAGGCAAGGTGACATGGGGGGGGGTGGTGTAGTGAACCGTACTACATCGTCAAGCAGGGCAAGGTGACAAGGGGGGGGGTGTAGTGAACCCGTACTACATCGTCAAGCAGGGCAAGGTGACACGGGGGGGGTGGTGTAGTGAACCCGTACTACATCGTCAAGCAGGGCAAGGTGACATGGGGGGGGGGTGGTGTAGTGAACCTGTACTACATCGTCAAGCAGGGCAAGGTGACACGGGGGGGGTGGTGTAGTGAACCCGTACTACATTGTCAAGCAGGGCAAGGTGACATGGGAGGGGGGTGGTGTAGTGAACCCGTACTACATCGTCAAGCAGGGCAAGGTGACATGGGGGGGGGGGTGGTGTAGTGAACCCGTACTACATCGTCAAGCAGGGCAAGGTGACATGGGGGGGGTGTAGTGAACCCGTATTACATCATCAAGCAGGGCAAGGTGGGGGGGGGTGTAGTGAACCCGTACTACATCGTCAAGCAGGGCAAGGTGGGGGGGGGTGGTGTAGTGAACCCGTACTACATCGTCAAGCAGGGCAAGGTGACATGGGGGGGGNTGGTGTAGTGAACCTGTACTACATCGTCAAGCAGGGCAAGGTGACATGGGGGGGGTGGTGTAGTGAACCCGTACTACATCGTCAAGCAGGGCAAGGTGACATGGGGGGGGGGTGGTGTAGTGAACCTGTACTACATCGTCAAGCAGGGCAAGGTGACATGGGGGGGGGTGGTGTAGTGAACCCGTACTACATCGTCAAGCAGGGCAAGGTGACATGGGGGGGGGTGGTGTAGTGGTGTGGTGAGGGCAAGGGGGGGTGGTGTAGTGAACCCGTACTACATCGTCAAGCAGGGCAAGGTGACACGGGGGGGGGTGTAGTGAACCCGTACTACATCGTCAAGCAGGGCAAGGTGACATGGGGGGGGGGTGGTGTAGTGAACCTGTACTACATCGTCAAGCAGGGCAAGGTGACATGGGGGGGGGTGGTGTAGTGAACCGTACTACATCGTCAAGCAGGGCAAGGTGACATGGGGGGGGGTGGTGTAGTGAACCTGTACTACATCGTCAAGCAGGGCAAGGTGACACGGGGGGGGTGGTGTGGGGGGTGAGGGCAAGGTGACATGGGGGGGGGGTGGTGTAGTGAACCCGTACTACATCGTCAAGCAGGGCAAGGTGACATGGGGGGGGGGGGTGGTGTAGTGGGTGGTGGTGAGGGCAAGGGGGGGGTGGTGTAGTGAACCCGTACTACATCGTCAAGCAGGGCAAGGTGCGGGGGGGGTGAGGGGGTGGTGAGGGTGGTGTGGTGAGGATGTGGTGGTGGTGGTGTTGTGAGGGCAAGGTGACACGGGGGGGGTGGTGTGGGTGGTGGTGGTGTGGGGGGGTGATAGCAAGGTGACATGGGGGGGGGTGAGGGGGTGGTGAGGGTGGTGTGGTGAGGATGGTGGTGAGAGTGGGGGTGGTGTGAGAGTGGGTGTGGTGGTGGGGTGGTGTTGTGAGGGTGGTAGTGGGTGTGGTGGTGGGTGGTGGAGTGAGGGTGGTAGTGGTGGTGAGAGTG
>WFAB01003319.1:0-15000 GCA_018977245.1 Lethenteron camtschaticum | reverse complement strand
ACCACCGCACGACCAAGCCGACATCGCGACCGAACGTCGTATCCAGGTCCAAACGGCACCACCACACGACCAAACCGACATTGAGACCGAACGTCGTATCAACGTCCAAATAGGACGTACCGGAAGCCCTTCTCGACGTCGTATCTACGTCCAAACGGCACCACCACACGACCAAACCGACATTGAGACCGAACGTCGTATCAACGTCCAAATAGGACGTACCGGAAGCCCTTCTCGACGTCGTATCTACGTCCAAACGGCACCACCACACGACCAAACCGACATTGAGACCGAACGTCGTATAAACGTCCAAATAGGACGTACCGGAAGCCCTTCTCGACGTCGTATCTACGTCCAAACGGCACCACCACACGACCAAACCGACATTGAGACCGAACGTCGTATCAACGTCCAAATAGGACGTACCGGAAGCCCTTCTCGACGTCGTATCTACGTCCAACGGCACCACCACACGACCAAGCCGACATTGAGACCGAACGTCGTATCAACGTCCAAATAGGACGTACCGGAAGCCCTTCTCGACGTCGTATCTACGTCCAAACGGCACCACCACACGACCAAGCCGACATTGAGACCGAACGTCGTATCAACGTCCAAATAGGACGTACCGGAAGCCCTTCTCGACGTCGTATCTACGTCCAAACGGCACCACCACACGACCAAGCCGACATTGAGACCGAACGTCGTATCAACGTCCAAATAGGACGTACCGGAAGCCCTTCTCGACGTCGTATCTACGTCCAAACGGCACCACCGCACGACCAAACCAACGTCGCGACCGAACCTGCGTAGCTAGCTGAGCGAGTGAGTGAGTGAGTGGGTGGGTGGGTGAGTGACTGAGTGAGTGAGTGAGTGACTGAGTGACTGAGTGAGTGACTGAGTGAGTCACCCACTTGAGTAGAGTGCTGTAATCCAGGAGGGGAGTCAATCCGAGGAATTTCTGCAGCGTGGACATCAGAGACACGGGATCTCGACGGAGCTCCGTCCCGTCTAGAATCAACAGCTGAGACACACACACAGATTCACCCACCACTCACTCACTAACTCAGCCACTCACCCACTCACTCACTCAGCCACTCACTCACTCACCCACTCACTCAGCCACTCACTCACCCACTCACTCACTCACTCAGCCAGCCACTCACTCACTCACCCACTCACCCACTCAGCCACTCACTCACCCACTCAGCCACTCACTCAGCCACTCACTCAGCCACTCACCCACTCACTCACTCACTCACCCACTCACTCACTCAGCCACTCACTCACTCAGCCACTCACTCACCACTCAGCCACTCACTCACTCAGCCACTCACTCACTCACCCACTCACTCACTCACCCACTCACTCAGCCACTCACTCACTCACCCACCCACTCACTCAGCCACTCACTCACCCACTCACTCAGCCACTCACTCACCCACTCACTCACCCACTCAGCCACTCACTCACTCAGCCACTCATCCACTTAGCCACTCACTCACTCAGCCACTCACTCACTCACTCAGCCACTCACTCACTCACTCAGCCACTCACTCACTCACTCAGCCACTCACTCACTCAGCCACTCACTCACTCAGCCACTCACTCACTCACTCAGCCACTCACTCACTCACTCAGCCACTCACTCACTCACTCAGCCACTCACTCACCCACTCACCCACTCACTCAGCCACTCACTCACTCACTCAGCCACTCACTCACTCACTCAGCCACTCACTCACTCAGCCACTCACCCACTTACTCACTCATTCACTCATCCACTCACCCACTCACTCACTCACTCACCCACTCATCCACTCACCCACTCACTCACTCACCCACTCACCCACTCACCCACTCACTCACCCACTCACCCACTCACTCACTCAGCCACTCACTCACTCTCTCACCCACTCAGCCACTCAGCCACTCACTCACTCAGCCACTCAGCCACTCACTCAGCCACTCAATCACTCACTCAGCCACTCAATCACTCACTCAGCCACTCACTCACTCAGCCACTCACTCACTCACTCAGCCACTCACTCACTCACTCAGCCACTCACTCACTCAGCCAGTCACTCACTCACTCAGCCACTCACTCACTCACTCAGCCACTCACTCACTCACTCAGCCACTCACTCACTCAGCCACTCACCCACTTACCCACTCACTCACTCACTCAGCCACTCACTCACTCAGCCACTCAGCCACTCACCCACTCAGCCACTCACTCACTCACTCAGCCACTCACTCACTCACTCAGCCACTCACTGACTCAGCCACTCACTCACTCAGCCACTCACTCAGCCACTCACTCAGCCACTCACTCACTCAGCCACTCACTCACTCACTCACCCACTCACTCACTCAGCCACTCACTCACTCACTCACCCACCCACCCACTCACCCACCCACTCACCCACAGTATTATTAAACCTCTAATAGAGGCTGTAAGTTATTCGAATTATGGGAATGTCGCTTTAATAAAAATGTTTTTAGTGGAAATGTTGCCTTGAGTGGGTGGGGTGAGTGAGTGGGTGGGTGAGTGGGTGGGTGAGTGAGTGGGTGAGTGAGTGGGTGGGTCATTGGATGAGTGGGTGAGTGGGTGGGTGGCTGAGTGAGTGAGTGGCTGAGTGAGTGGGTGAGTGGCTGAGTGAGTGAGTGAGTGGCTGAGTGAGTGAGTGGCTGAGTGAGTGAGTGGGTGAGTGGCTGAGTGAGTGAGTGCCTGAGTGAGTGAGTGGCTGAGTGAGTGAGTGGCTGAGTGAATGAGTGGGTGAGTGAGTGGGTGAGTGGCTGAGTGAGTGAGTGGCTGAGTGAGTGAGTGGCTGAGTGAGTGAGTGGCTGAGTGGGTGAGTGGCTGAGTGGGTGAGTGGCTGAGTGAGTGAGTGGCTGAGTGAGTGAGTGGCTGAGTGAGTGAGTGGCTGAGTGAGTGAGTGAGTGGCTGAGTGAATGAGTGGGTGAGTGAGTGAGTGGGTGAGTTGCTGAGTGAGTGAGTGCCTGAGTGAGTGAGTGGCTGAGTGAGTGAGTGAGTGGCTGAGTGAATGAGTGGGTGAGTGAGTGGGTGAGTGGCTGAGTGAGTGAGTGGCTGAGTGAGTGGCTGAGTGAGTGAGTGGCTGAGTGGGTGAGTGGCTGAGTGAGTGAGTGGCTGGGTGAGTGCCTGAGTGAGTGAGTGGCTGAGTGAGTGAGTGGCTGAGTGAGTGTGGCTGAGTGAGTGAGTGAGTGGGTGAGTGGCTGAGTGGTGAGTGGCTGGGTGAGTGCTGAGTGAGTGAGTGAGTGGCTGAGTGAGTGAGTGGCTGGTGGGTGAGTGAGTGAGTGAGTGGCTGAGTGAGTGAGTGGCTGAGTGAGTGAGTGGCTGAGTGAGTGGCTGAGTGAGTGAGTGAGTGGCTGGGTGAGTGGCTGAGTGAGTGAGTGAGTGGCTGAGTGAGTGAGTGGCTGAGTGAGTGAGTGGCTGAGTGAGTGAGTGGCTGAGTGAGTGAGTGGCTGAGTGAGTGTGGCTGAGTGAGTGAGTGAGTGGGTGAGTGGCTGAGTGGGTGAGTGAGTGGCTGAGTGAGTGAGTGACTGAGTGGCTGAGTGAGTGGGTGAGTGGGTGAATGAGTGAGTGACTGAGTGAGTGAGTGGCTGAGTGAGTGAGTGGCTGAGTGAGTGTGGCTGAGTGAGTGAGTGAGTGGGTGAGTGGCTGAGTGGGTGAGTGAGTGGCTGAGTGAGTGAGTGACTGAGTGGCTGAGTGAGTGGGTGAGTGGGTGAATGAGTGAGTGACTGAGTGAGTGAGTGGCTGAGTGAGTGAGTGGCTGGGTGAGTGGCTGAGTGAGTGAGTGAGTGGCTGAGTGAGTGAGTGGCTGAGTGAGTGAGTGGCTGAGTGAGTAAGTGGATGAATGAGTGAGTGGGTGGGTGAGAGAGTGACTGACTGAGTGACTGACTGAGTGAGTGAGTGACTGACTAACTGAGTGACTGACTAACTGAGTGACTGACTGAGTGAGTGACTAACTGAGTGACTGACTGACTGAGTGACTGACTGACTAACCTGTCCCGCAGGGAAGAACTTGAGCCAGGCCTGCAGGTGCCGGGCGTAGAGTCCCGGATACAAACAGCGATTCCTCAACGTCAACACCTCCGCTGATGGTGGTGGCGGTGGCGGTGGTGGTGGTGATGGTGGCGATGGTGGTGATGATGGTGATGATGGTGGTGATGATGTGGCGGAGACGATCTCGTAGAACGAGTGGTTCAAAGCGGCGGGGTCGTTGTGAGCCTTCTGATGCTGTGGGGAGGGAGAGAGGGAGAGAGATGGGTGGGTGGATGAGTGGGTGGGTGAGTGGGTGGGTGGGTGAGTGGGTGGGTGAGTGGGTGGGTGGGTGGGTGAGTGGGTGGGTGAGTGGGTGGGTGGGTGGGTGGGTGGGTGAGTGGGTGAGTGGGTGGGTGGGTGAGTGAGTGGGTGGGTGGGTTGGTGAGTGGGTGAGTGAATGGGTGAGTGAGTGGGTGGGTGAGTGAGTGGGTGAGTGGGTGAGTGGGTGGGTGAGTGGGTGAGTGAGTGAGTGAGTGGGTGGGTGGGTGAGTGGGTGGGTGAGTAAGTGAGTGAGTGGGTGAGTGAGTAAGTGAGTGGGTGAGTGAGTGAGTGGGTGGGTGGGTGAGTGGGTGGGTGGGTGGGTGAGTAAGTGAGTGAGTGGGTGGGTGGGTGAGTGAGTGACTGAGTAACTAACTGAGTGAGTGGGTGGGTGAGTGAGTAACTGACTAACTGACTGACTGAGTGAGTAGCTGAGTGAGTAACTAACTGAGTACCTGGTACCAGGAGTAAGCACGTAGTCCCGGCGGTGTGAGTAGCGTGATGAGTCGTGCAAGAGGCAGCAGCGAGTGCAGTCGGCGTGGACTCAGCTCCGAGTCAAAGTAGTTGAGTGGGTGAGTCAGTGGGTGAGTGGGTGGGTGGGTGGGTGAGTCAGTGGGTGAGTGGGTGAGTGAGTGAGTGGCTGAGTGAGTGGGTGGGTGAGTGAGTGAGTGGGTGAGTGAGTGAGTGGGTGAGTGGGTGGGTGGATGGGTGAGTGAGTGGGTGAGTGGGTGGGTGGGTGGGTGAGTGAGTGGGTGAGTGAGTGGGTGGGTGGGTGAGTGGGTGGGTGGGTGAGTGGGTGGGTGGGTGAGTGGGTGAGTGGGTGAGTGAGTGAGTGGGTGGGTGGGTGAGTGGGTGAGTGAGTGGGTGGGTGGGTGGGTGGGTGAGTGAGTGAGTGGGTGAGTGGGTGGGTGGGTGAGTGACTGAGTGAGTAACTGACTAACTAACTGACTGACTGAGTGAGTAACTAACTGAGTACCTGGTACCAGGAGTAAGCACGTAGTCCCGGCGGTGTGAGTAGCGTGATGAGTCGTGCGAGAGGCAGCAGCGAGTGCAGTCGGCGTGGACTCAGCTCCGAGTCAAAGTAGTTGGCGCTTTTATCAACGAGGAAGTCGCTTGACGAGACGTTTGAGGGTGAGGGGTAGAAGTCCATGTACCTGCGGTGAGGGGGGTGAGGGTGGTGAGGTGGGTGGTGAGGGGTGGTGAGGTGGGTGGTGAGTCAGCCACTCACCTATCGGATCGTTCGCTCACTCACTCAGCCACTCACTCAGTCAGTCAGTCACTCAGTCACTCACTCAGCCACTCACTCACTCAGCCACTCACTCACTCAGTCACTCACCCACTCACTCACTCAGCCACTCACTCACTCAGTCAGTCAGTCACTCAGTCACTCACTCAGCCACTCACTCACTCAGCCACTCAGCGAGTAGGTAAGTGGGTGAGTAGGTGAGTGAGTAGGTGAGTGAGTGGGTGAGTGGGTGAGTGGGTGAGTGAGTGGTGAGTGGTGAGTGGGTGAGTGAGTGAGTGGGTGAGTGAGAAGGTTAGTGAGTGAGTGGGTGAGTGAGTGAGTGAGTAGGTGAGTGAGTGAGTGGGTGAGTGAAGTCGCTTGACGAGACGTTTGAGGGTGAGGGGTAGAAGTCCATGTACCTGTGGTGAGGTGGGGTGGTGAGGTGGGTGGTGAGTCAGCCACTCACCTATCGGATCGCTCGCTCGCTCACTCGCTCACTCACCCACCCACTCACCCACTCACTCAGCCACTTACCCATTCAGCCACTCACTCACCCACTCACTCACTCACGCACCCACTCACCCACTCACTCAGCCACTCACTCAGCCACTCACTCAGGCAGTCAGTCACTCAGTCACTCACCCACTCACCCAGTCAGTCACTCACCCACTCACTCACTCACGCACCCACTCACCCACTCACTCAGCCACTCACTCAGCCACTCACTCAGGCAGTCAGTCACTCAGTCACTCACCCACTCACCCAGTCAGTCACTCACCCACTCACTCAGTCAGTCACTCAGTCACTCACCCACTCACCCAGCCACTCACTCAGCCACTCACTCACTCAGCCACTCAGTGAGTAGGTAAGTGGGTGAGTAGGTGAGTGAGTAGGTGAGTGAGTGAGTAGGTGAGTGAGTAGGTGAGTAGGTAAGTGAGTGAGTGAGTAGGTGAGTGAGTGAGTAGCTGAGTGAGTGAGTAGGTGAGTGAGTGAGTAGGTGAGTGAGTAGCTGAGTGAGTGAGTAGGTGAGTGAGTAGCTGAGTGAGTAGCTGAGTGAGTAGCTGAGTGAGTAGGTGAGTAGCTGAGTGAGTAGCTGAGTGAGTGAGTAGGTGAGTGAGTAGCTGAGTGAGTAGGTGAGTAAGTGGGTGAGTGAGTGGGTGAGTGAGTGAGTAGATGAGTAGGTGAGTGAGTGAGTAGCTGAGTGAGTGAATAGCTGAGTGAGTGGGTAGCTGAGTGAGTAGCTGAGTGAGTAGGTGAGTGAGTGAGTGAGTAGCTGAGTGAGTAGGTGAGTGAGTAGGTGAGTGAGTAGCTGAGTGAGTAGCTGAGTGAGTGAGTAGGTGAGTGAGTAGGTGAGTGAGTAGGTGAGTGAGTAGCTGAGTGAGTGAGTAGGTGAGTGAGTAGCTGAGTGAGTGAGTGAGTAGCTGAGTGAGTAGCTGAGTGAGTAGGTGAGTGAGTAGGTGAGTGAGTAGATGAGTGAGTGAGTGAGTAGCTGAGTGAGTAGCTGAGTGAGTAGCTGAGTGAGTAGCTGAGTGAGTAGCTGAGTGAGTGAGTAGCTGAGTGAGTAGCTGAGTGAGTGAGTAGCTGAGTGAGTGAGTAGCTGAGTGAGTGAGTAGCTGAGTGAGTAGCTGAGTGAGTAGCTGAGTAGCTGAGTGAGTGAGTAGCTGAGTGAGTAGCTGAGTGAGTAGCTGAGTAGCTGAGTGAGTGTGTAGGTGAGTGAGTAGCTGAGTGAGTAGGTGAGTGAGTAGCTGAGTGAGTGAGTAGCTGAGTGAGTAGCTGAGTGAGTGAGTGAGTAGCTGAGTGAGTAGCTGAGTGAGTAGGTGAGTGAGTAGGTGAGTGAGTGAGTAGCTGAGTGAGTAGCTGAGTGAGTGAGTAGCTGAGTGAGTGAGTAGGTGAGTGAGTAGCTGAGTGAGTAGCTGAGTGAGTGAGTAGCTGAGTGAGTAGCTGAGTGAGTGAGTGGGTGAGTGAGTGAGTGGGTGAGTGAGTGAGTAGGTGAGTGAGTAGCTGAGTGAGTGAGTAGCTGAGTGAGTAGCTGAGTGAGTAGCTGAGTGAGTGAGTGGGTGAGTGAGTGAGTGGGTGAGTGAGTGAGTAGCTGAGTGAGTAGCTGAGTGAGTAGCTGAGTGAGTGGGTGAGTGAGTGAGTAGGTGAGTGAGTAAGTAGGTGAGTGAGTAGGTGAGTGAGTAGGTGAGTAGCTGAGTGAGTGAGTAGCTGAGTGAGTAGCTGAGTGAGTGAGTGGGTCAGTAGCTGAGTGAGTGAGTATCTGAGTGAGTAGCTGAGTGAGTAGCTGAGTGAGTAGCTGAGTGAGTGAGTAGCTGAGTGAGTAGCTGAGTGAGTGAGTGAGTAGCTGAGTGAGTAGCTGAGTGAGTAGGTGAGTGAGTAGGTGAGTGAGTGAGTAGCTGAGTGAGTAGCTGAGTGAGTAGCTGAGTGAGTGAGTAGCTGAGTGAGTGAGTAGGTGAGTGAGTAGCTGAGTGAGTAGCTGAGTGAGTGAGTAGCTGAGTGAGTAGCTGAGTGAGTGAGTGGGTGAGTGAGTGAGTGAGTGAGTGGGTGAGTGAGTGAGTAGGTGAGTGAGTAGCTGAGTGAGTGAGTAGCTGAGTGAGTAGCTGAGTGAGTGAGTGGGTGAGTGAGTGAGTGGGTGAGTGAGTGAGTAGCTGAGTGAGTAGCTGAGTGAGTAGCTGAGTGAGTGGGTGAGTGAGTGAGTAGGTGAGTGAGTAGGTGAGTGAGTAGGTAGGTGAGTGAGTAGGTGAGTAGCTGAGTGAGTAGCTGAGTGAGTGAGTGGGTCAGTAGCTGAGTGAGTGAGTATCTGAGTGAGTAGCTGAGTGAGTAGCTGAGTGAGTAGCTGAGTGAGTGAGTAGCTGAGTGAGTAGCTGAGTGAGTGAGTGAGTAGCTGAGTGAGTAGCTGAGTGAGTAGGTGAGTGAGTAGGTGAGTGAGTGAGTAGCTGAGTGAGTAGCTGAGTGAGTAGCTGAGTGAGTGAGTAGCTGAGTGAGTGAGTAGGTGAGTGAGTAGCTGAGTGAGTAGCTGAGTGAGTGAGTAGCTGAGTGAGTAGCTGAGTGAGTGAGTGGGTGAGTGAGTGAGTGGGTGAGTGAGTGAGTAGGTGAGTGAGTAGCTGAGTGAGTGAGTAGCTGAGTGAGTAGCTGAGTGAGTAGCTGAGTGAGTGAGTGGGTGAGTGAGTGAGTGGGTGAGTGAGTGAGTAGCTGAGTGAGTGAGTAGCTGAGTGAGTAGCTGAGTGAGTAGCTGAGTGAGTGGGTGAGTGAGTGAGTAGGTGAGTGAGTAAGTAGGTGAGTGAGTAGGTGAGTAGCTGAGTGAGTGAGTAGCTGAGTGAGTAGCTGAGTGAGTGAGTGGGTCAGTAGCTGAGTGAGTGAGTATCTGAGTGAGTAGCTGAGTGAGTAGCTGAGTGAGTAGCTGAGTGAGTGAGTAGCTGAGTGAGGAGCTGAGTGAGTGAGTGAGTAGCTGAGTGAGTAGCTGAGTGAGTAGGTGAGTGAGTAGGTGAGTGAGTGAGTAGCTGAGTGAGTAGCTGAGTGAGTAGCTGAGTGAGTGAGTAGCTGAGTGAGTGAGTAGGTGAGTGAGTAGCTGAGTGAGTAGCTGAGTGAGTGAGTAGCTGAGTGAGTAGCTGAGTGAGTGAGTGGGTGAGTGAGTGAGTGGGTGAGTGAGTGAGTAGGTGAGTGAGTAGCTGAGTGAGTGAGTAGCTGAGTGAGTAGCTGAGTGAGTAGCTGAGTGAGTGAGTGGGTGAGTGAGTGAGTGGGTGAGTGAGTGAGTAGCTGAGTGAGTGAGTAGCTGAGTGAGTAGCTGAGTGAGTAGCTGAGTGAGTGGGTGAGTGAGTGAGTAGGTGAGTGAGTAAGTAGGTGAGTGAGTAGGTGAGTGAGTAGGTGAGTAGCTGAGTGAGTGAGTAGCTGAGTGAGTAGCTGAGTGAGTGAGTGGGTGAGTAGCTGAGTGAGTGAGTATCTGAGTGAGTAGCTGAGTGAGTAGCTGAGTGAGTAGCTGAGTGAGTAGCTGAGTGAGTGAGTAGCTGAGTGAGTAGCTGAGTGAGTAGCTGAGTGAGTGAGTAGCTGAGTGAGTAGGTGAGTAAGTGGGTGAGTAAGTGGGTGAGTGAGTGAGTGAGTAGATGAGTAGGTGAGTGAGTGAGTAGCTGAAGTGAGTGAGTAGCTGAGTGAGTAGGTGAGTGAGTAGGTGAGTGAGTGAGTAGCTGAAGTGAGTGAGTAGCTGAGTGAGTAGGTGAGTGAGTAGCTGAGTGAGTAGCTGAGTGAGTAGCTGAGTGAGTGAGTAGCTGAGTGAGTGGGTGAGTGAGTAGATGAGTAGGTGAGTGAGTGAGTAGCTGAGTGAGTGAGTAGCTGAGTGAGTGAGTAGCTGAGTGAGTGAGTAGCTGAGTGAGTGAGTAGCTGAGTGAGTGAGTAGCTGAGTGAGTGAGTAGCTGAGTGAGTGAGTAGCTGAGTGAGTGAGTAGCTGAGTGAGTGAGTAGCTGAGTGAGTGAGTAGCTGAGTGAGTGAGTAGCTGAGTAAGTAGCTGAGTGAGTAGCTGAGTGAGTAGGTGAGTGAGTAGGTGAGTGAGTGAGTAGCTGAGTGAGTGAGTAGCTGAGTGAGTGGGTAGCTGAGTGAGTAGCTGAGTGAGTAGCTGAGTGAGTGAGTAGCTGAGTGAGTAGGTGAGTGAGTAGCTGAGTGAGTGAGTAGGTGAGGTGAGTGAGTAGGTGAGTGAGTAGCTGAGTGAGTGAGTAGGTGAGTGAGTAGGTGAGTGAGTGAGTAGCTGAGTGAGTAGGTGAGTGAGTGAGTAGCTGAGTGAGTAGCTGAGTGAGTGAGTAGCTGAGTGAGTAGCTGAGTGAGTGAGTAGCTGAGTGAGTAGCTGAGTGAGTAGCTGAGTGAGTAGCTGAGTGAGTCACCAGTCGATGCCCTTCAGATAGTTGTTAGTGGAACTGAAGAACTGGACTTCCTCGTACGACGTGGCGCTGGGGTAGGAGGTGACCACGCTGGGGTGGAGCTTCAGGAACGTGTGCAGAGCTGTGGTACCTGCACACAGAGTAACCACTCAGCTACTCACTCAGCTACACACTCAGCTACTCACTCAGCCACTCACTCACTCAGTCACTCACTCAGTCACTCACTCAGCCACTCACTCACTCAGCTACCCACTCAGCTACCCACTCAGGGTAGGAGGTGACCACGCTGGGGTGGAGCTTCAGGAACGTGTGCAGAGCTGTGGTACCTGCACACAGAGTAACCACTCAGCTACTCACTCAGCTACTCACTCAGCTACTCACTCAGCCACTCACTCACTCAGCTACCCACTCAGCTACCCACTCAGGGTAGGAGGTGACCACGCTGGGGTGGAGCTTCAGGAACGTGTGCAGAGCTGTGGTACCTGCACACACACAGAGTAGCCACTCAGCTACCCACTCAGCTACTCACTCACTCAGCTACCCACTCACCTACTCACTCACTCAGCTACCCACTCAGCTACCCACTCAGCTACTCACTCAGCTACACACTCACTCAGCTACTCACTCAGCTACCCACTCAGCTACCCACTCAGGGTAGGAGGTGACCACGCTGGGGTGGAGCTTCAGGAACGTGTGCAGAGCTGTGGTACCTGCACACACACAGAGTAGCCACTCAGCTACTCACTCACTCAGCTACTCACTCAGCTACTCACTCACTCAGCTACCCACTCAGCTACCCACTCAGCTACTCACTCAGCTACACACTCACTCAGCTACTCACTCAGCTACCCACTCAGCTACCCACTCAGGGTAGGAGGTGACCACGCTGGGGTGGAGCTTCAGGAACGTGTGCAGAGCTGTGGTACCTGCACACACACAGAGTAGCCACTCAGCTACTCACTCACTCAGCTACTCACTCAGCTACTCACTCACTCAGCTACCCACTCAGCTACCCACTCAGCTACTCACTCAGCTACACACTCACTCAGCTACTCACTCAGCTACCCACTCAGCTACCCACTCAGGGTAGGAGGTGACCACGCTGGGGTGGAGCTTCAGGAACGTGTGCAGAGCTGTGGTACCTGCACACACACAGAGTAGCCACTCAGCTACTCACTCACTCAGCTACTCACTCAGCTACTCACTCACTCAGCTACCCACTCAGCTACCCACTCAGCTACTCACTCAGCTACACACTCACTCAGCTACTCACTCAGCTACCCACTCAGCTACCCACTCAGGGTAGGAGGTGACCACGCTGGGGTGGAGCTTCAGGAACGTGTGCAGAGCTGTGGTACCTGCACACACACAGAGTAGCCACTCAGCTACTCACTCACTCAGCTACTCACTCAGCTACTCACTCACTCAGCTACCCACTCAGCTACCCACTCAGCTACTCACTCAGCTACACACTCACTCAGCTACTCACTCAGCTACCCACTCAGCTACCCACTCAGGGTAGGAGGTGACCACGCTGGGGTGGAGCTTCAGGAACGTGTGCAGAGCTGTGGTACCTGCACACACACAGAGTAGCCACTCAGCTACTCACTCACTCAGCTACTCACTCAGCTACTCACTCACTCAGCTACCCACTCAGCTACCCACTCAGCTACTCACTCAGCTACACACTCACTCAGCTACTCACTCAGCTACCCACTCAGCTACCCACTCAGGGTAGGAGGTGACCACGCTGGGGTGGAGCTTCAGGAACGTGTGCAGAGCTGTGGTACCTGCACACACACAGAGTAGCCACTCAGCTACTCACTCACTCAGCTACTCACTCAGCTACTCACTCACTCAGCTACCCACTCAGCTACCCACTCAGCTACTCACTCAGCTACACACTCACTCAGCTACTCACTCAGCTACCCACTCAGCTACCCACTCAGGGTAGGAGGTGACCACGCTGGGGTGGAGCTTCAGGAACGTGTGCAGAGCTGTGGTACCTGCACACACACAGAGTAGCCACTCAGCTACTCACTCACTCAGCTACTCACTCAGCTACTCACTCACTCAGCTACCCACTCAGCTACCCACTCAGCTACTCACTCAGCTACACACTCACTCAGCTACTCACTCAGCTACCCACTCAGCTACCCACTCAGGGTAGGAGGTGACCACGCTGGGGTGGAGCTTCAGGAACGTGTGCAGAGCTGTGGTACCTGCACACACACAGAGTAGCCACTCAGCTACTCACTCAGCTACTCACTCAGCTACTCACTCACTCACTCAGCTACTCACTCAGATACACACTCACTCAGCTACCCACTCACTCAGCTACCCACTCAGCTACCCACTCAGCTACCCACTCAGGGTAGGAGGTGACCACGCTGGGGTGGAGCTTCAGGAACGTGTGCAGAGCTGTGGTACCTGCACACACACAGAATAGCCACTCAGCTACTCACTCAGCTACTCACTCAGCTACTCACTCAGCTACTCACTCACTCAGCTACTCACTCAGCTACTCACTCACTCAGCTACTCACTCAGCTACTCACTCAGCTACTCACTCACTCAGCTACTCACTCAGCTACTCACTCACTCAGCTACTCACACACTCAGCTACCCACTCAGCTACTCACTCAGCTACTCACTCACTCAGCTACTCACTCACTCAGCTACTCACTCAGCTACTCACTCAGCTACTCACTCACTCAGCTACTCACTCACTCACTCAGCTACTCACTCACTCACTCAGCTACTCACTCAGCTACTCACTCAGCTACCCACCCACTCACTCAACTACTCACTCACTCAGCTACTCACTCAGCTACTCACTCAGCTACACACTCAGCTACTCACTCACTCAGCTACTCACTCAGCTACTCACTCAGCTACTCACTCACTCAGCTACTCACTCAGCTACTCACTCAGCTACCCACTCAGCTACCCACTCACTCAGCTACACACTCACTCAGCTACTCACTCAGCTACCCACTCAGCTACTCACTCACTCAGCTACTCACTCAGCCACCCACTCAGCTACTCACTCAGCTACTCACTCACTCAGCTACCCACTCAGCTACTCACTCAGTCACTCACTCACTCAGCTACTCACTCACTCAGCTACCCACTCAGCTACCCACTCAGCTACCCACTCAGGGTAGGAGGTGACCACGCTTGGGTGAAGCTTCAGGAACGTGTGGAGAGCTGTGGTACCTGCACACAGAGTAACCACTCAGCTACACACTCAGCTACTCACTCACTCAGCTACTCACTCAGCTACTCACTCACCTACTCACTCACCCATCCACTCACCTAATCACTCAGCTACCCGCTCAGATACCCGTTCAGATACCCACTCAGATACTCACTCAGCTACCCACTCACTCACCCACCGACTCACTCACCCACCCACCCACTCACCCACCCACTCACTCACCCACCCACCTACCCACCCACCCACTCACCCACCCACCCACCCACCCACCCACTCACCCACCCACTCACCCACCCACTCACTCACTCACCCACCCACTCACTCACTCACCCACCCACTCACTCACTCACCCACCCACTCACTCACTCACTCACCCACCCACTCACCCACCCACCCACTCACTCACCCACCCACCCACCCACCCACCCACTCACCCACCCACCCACTCACCCACCCACCCACCCACTCACCCACCCACCCACCCACTCACCCACCCACCCACCCACTCACCCACTCACCCACCCACCCACCCACCCACCCACTCACCCACCCACCCACTCACCCACTCACTCACCCACCCACCCACCCACCCACTCACTCACCCAACCCACCCACCCACCCACTCACCCACCCACCCACCCACTCACTCACCCACCCACCCACCCATCCACTCACCCACCCACCCACTCACCCACCCACCCACCCACCCACTCACTCACTCAACTCACCCCACCCACTCACCCACCACCCACTCACCCACCCACCCACTCAACCACCACCCACCCACTCACACTCACCCACCACTCACCCCACCCACTCACCCCACCCACCCCACTCACCCACTCACCCACCCACCCACTCACCCACCCACCCACCCCACCACCCTCACCCACCCCACTCACCCCCACCCACCACCACTCACCCACTCACCCACCACCCACTCACCCACCCTCAACCACCTCACCACCCACCCACCCCACTCACTCACCCACCCACTCACCCACCCACCCCTCACTCACTCACCCACCCAACCACTCACCCACCCACCCACTCACCCCACCACCCACCCACTCACTCACCACCCACCTCACCCACTCACCCACCCCACTCACCCACTCACCCACCCCCCCCACTCACCCACCACTCACCCACCCACCCACTCACCCACCCACCCACCCCACTCACTCACCCACCCACTCCCCACCCACCCACTCACTCCACCCCACCACCCACCCACTCACTCACCCCTCACCCACCCACCACCCACTCACCCACCCACCCACTCACCCCACTCACCCACCCACCACTCACCCTCACCCACCCCACTCACCCAACCACCACCCACCCACCCACTCACCCACCCACTCACC
>WFAB01003318.1:0-17939 GCA_018977245.1 Lethenteron camtschaticum | reverse complement strand
TACACATGTAGTAGGTTGCTACACGTGCACGTAGTAGTGCTACACGTGTAGTAGTAGCTGCTACACGTGTAGTAGTAGCTGCTACACATGTAGTAGCTGCTACACGTGTGTAGTAGCTGCTACACGTGTAGTAGCTGCTACACGTGTAGTAGTAGCTGCTACACATGTAGTAGTAGCTGCTACACGTGTAGTAGTAGCTGCTACACATGTAGTAGTAGCTGCTACACGTGTAGTAGTAGCTGCTACACGTGTAGTAGTAGCTGCTACACTGTAGTAGTAGCTGCTACACGTGTAGTAGTAGCTGCTACACGTGTAGTAGTGTGCTACACGTGTAGTAGTAGCTGCTACACGTGTAGTAGTAGCTGCTACACGTGTAGTAGTAGCTGCTACACATGCAGTAGTAGCTGCTACGTTAGTAGTAGCTGCTACACGTGTAGTAGTAGCTACACGTGTAGTAGTAGCTGCTACACGTGTAGTAGTAGCTGCTACACGTGCAGTAGTAGCTGCTACACGTGCAGTAGTAGCTGCTACACGTGCAGTAGTAGCTGCTACACGTGAGTAGTAGCTGCTACACGTGTAGTAGTAGCTGCTACACGTGTAGTAGTAGCTGCTACACCGTGTGTAGTAGCTGCTACAGTGTAGTAGTAGCTGCTACACGTGTAGTAAGCTGCTACACGTGCAGTAGTAGCTGCTACACGTGTAGTAGTAGCTGCTACACATGTAGTAGCTGCTACACGTGCAGTAGTAGCTGCTACACGTGAGTAGTAGCTGCTACACGTGTAGTAGTAGCTGCTACACATGTAGTAGCTGCTACACGTGTAGTAGTAGCTGCTACACGTGTAGTAGTAGCTGCTACACGTGTAGTAGTAGCTACTACACATGTAGTAGTAGCTGCTACTACTACACGTGTAGTAGTAGCTGCTACACTGTAGTAGTAGCTGCTACACGTGTAGTAGTAGCTGCTACACGTGTAGTAGTAGCTGCTACACGTGTAGTAGTAGCTGCTACACGTGTAGTAGTAGCTGCTACACGTGTAGTAGTAGCTGCTACACGTGTAGTAGTAGCTGCTACACGTGTAGTAGTAGCTGCTACACGTGTAGTAGTAGCTGCTACAGTGTAGTAGTAGCTGCTACACGTGTAGTAGTAGCTGCTACACGTGTAGTAGTAGCTGCTACACATGCAGTGTAGCTGCTACGTGTAGTAGTAGCTGCTACACGTGTAGTAGTAGCTGCTACACGTGTAGTAGTAGCTGCTACACGTGTAGTAGTAGCTGCTACACGTGTGTAGTAGCTGCTACACGTGTAGTAGTAGCTGCTACACGTGTAGTAGTAGCTGCTACACATGCAGTAGTAGCTACTACACGTGTAGCTACTACACATGTAGTAGTAGCTGCTACATGCAGCTACTATACACATGCAGCTACTACTTCACATGCAGCTACTACTAACATGTAGTAGTAGCTGCTACACGTGTAGTAGTAGCTGCTACACATGCAGCTACTACTACACATGAGCTACTACTACACATGTAGTAGTAGCTGCTACACATGTAGTAGTAGCTGCTACACATGTAGTAGTAGCTGCTACACGTGTAGTAGTAGCTACTACACATGTAGTAGTAGCTGCTACACGTGTAGTAGTAGCTGCTACACGTGTAGTAGTAGCTGCTACACGTGTAGTAGTAGCTGCTACACATGTAGTAGTAGCTACTACACGTGTAGTAGTAGCTGCTACACGTGTAGTAGTAGCTACTACACATGTAGTAGTAGCTGCTACACGTGTAGTAGTAGCTGCTACAATCTAGTAGTAGCTGCTACACGTGTAGTAGTAGCTGCTACACGTGTAGTAGGCTGCTACACGTGTGTAGTAGCTGCTACACGTGTAGTAGTAGCTGCTACACGTGTAGTAGTAGCTGCTACACGTGCAGTAGTAGCTGCTACACGTGCAGTAGTAGCTGCTACACATGTAGTAGCTACTACACATGTAGTAGTAGCTGCTACACGTGTAGTAGTAGCTGCTACACGTGTAGTAGTAGCTGCTACACGTGTAGTAGTAGCTGCTACACGTGTAGTAGTAGCTGCTACACGTGTTAGTAGTAGCTACTGCACGTGTAGTAGTAGCTGCTACACGTGTAGTAGCTACTACACGTGTAGTAGTAGCTGCTACACGTGTAGTAGTAGCTGCTACACGTGTAGTAGTAGCTGCTACACGTGTAGTAGTAGCTGCTACACGTGTAGTAGTAGCTGCTACACGTGCAGTAGTAGCTGCTACACGTGTAGTAGTAGCTGCTACACATGTAGTAGCTACTACACATGTAGTAGTAGCTGCTACACGTGTAGTAGTAGCTGCTACACGTGTAGTAGTAGCTGCTACACGTGTAGTAGTAGCTGCTACACGTGCAGTAGTAGCTGCTACACGTGCAGTAGTAGCTGCTACACGTGTAGTAGTAGCTGCTACACATGTAGTAGTAGCTGCTACACGTGTAGTAGTAGCTGCTACACGTGTAGTAGTAGCTGCTACACGTGTAGTAGTAGCTGCTGCACGTGTAGTAGTAGCTGCTACACGTGTAGTAGTAGCTACTACACGTGTAGTAGTAGCTGCTACACGTGTAGTAGTAGCTACTACACGTGTAGTAGTAGCTGCTACACATGTAGTAGTAGCTGCTACACGTGTAGTAGTAGCTGCTACACGTGTAGTAGTAGCTGCTACACGTGTAGTAGTAGCTGCTACACGTGCAGTAGTAGCTGCTACACGTGCAGTAGTAGCTGCTACACGTGTAGTAGTAGCTGCTACACGTGTAGTAGTAGCTGCTACACCTGTAGTAGTAGCTGCTACACGTGTAGTAGTAGCTGCTACACGTGTAGTAGTAGCTACTACACGTGTAGTAGTAGCTACTACACGTGTAGTAGTAGCTGCTACACCTGTAGTAGTAGCTGCTACACGTGTAGTAGTAGCTGCTACACGTGTAGTAGTAGCTGCTACACGTGTAGTAGTAGCTACTACACGTGTAGTAGTAGCTGCTACACGTGCAGTAGTAGCTGCTACACGTGCAGTAGTAGCTGCTACACGTGTAGTAGTAGCTGCTACACGTGTAGTAGTAGCTGCTACACGTGCAGTAGTAGCTGCTACACGTGCAGTAGTAGCTGCTACACGTGTAGTAGTAGCTGCTACACATGTTAGTAGTAGCTGCTACACGTGTAGTAGTAGCTGCTACACGTGTAGTAGTAGCTGCTACACGTGTAGTAGTAGCTGCTGCACGTGTAGTAGTAGCTGCTACACGTGTAGTAGTAGCTACTACACGTGTAGTAGTAGCTGCTACACGTGTAGTAGTAGCTACTACACGTGTAGTAGTAGCTGCTACACATGTAGTAGTAGCTGCTACACGTGTAGTAGTAGCTGCTACACGTGTAGTAGTAGCTGCTACACGTGTAGTAGTAGCTGCTACACGTGCAGTAGTAGCTGCTACACGTGCAGTAGTAGCTGCTACACGTGTAGTAGTAGCTGCTACACGTGTAGTAGTAGCTGCTACACCTGTAGTAGTAGCTGCTACACGTGTAGTAGTAGCTGCTACACGTGTAGTAGTAGCTACTACACGTGTAGTAGTAGCTACTACACGTGTAGTAGTAGCTGCTACACCTGTAGTAGTAGCTGCTACACGTGTAGTTTAGCTGCTACACGTGTAAGTAGTAGCTGCTACACGTGTAGTAGTAGCTACTACACGTGTAGTAGTAGCTGCTACACGTGCAGTAGTAGCTCTACACGTGCAGTAGTAGCTGCTACACGTGTAGTAGTAGCTGCTACACGTGTAGTAGTAGCTGCTACACGTGTAGTAGTAGCTGCTACTACACGTGTAGTAGTAGCTGCTACACGTGTAGTAGTAGCTGCTACGCGTGTAGTAGTAGCTGCTACACGTGTAGTAGTAGCCTACACATGCAGTAGTAGCTGCTACACGTGTAGTAGTAGCTGCTACACGTGTAGTAGTAGCTGCTACACATGTAGTAGTAGCTGCTACACATGCAGTAGTAGCTGCTACACATGCAGTAGTAGCTGCTACACATGTAGTAGTAGCTGCTACACGTGTAGTTAGTAGCTGCTACACGTGCAGTAGTAGCTGCTACACGTGTAGTAGTAGCTGCTACACGTGTAGTAGTAGTGCTACACATGTAGTAGTAGCTGCTACACGTGCAGTAGTAGCTGCTACACGTGTAGTAGTAGCTGCTACACGTGTAGTAGCTGCTACACATGTTAGTAGTAGCTGCTACACGTGCAGTAATAGCTGCTACACGTGTAGTAGTAGCTGCTACACGTGTAGTAGTAGCTGCTACACGTGTAGTAGCAGCTGCTACACGTGTAGTAGTAGCTACTACACATGCAGCTACTGCTACACATGTAGTAGTAGCTGCTACACATGCAGCTACTACTACACATGTAGTAGTAGCTGCTACACATGCAGCTACTACTACACATGCAGCTACTACTACACATGCAGCTACTACTACACTGTAGTAGTAGCTGCTACACGTGTAGTAGTAGCTGCTGCACATGCAGCTACTACTACACGTGTAGTAGTAGCTGCTACACGTGTAGTAGTAGCTGCTACACGTGCAGTAGTAGCTGCTACACGTGTAGTAGTAGCTGCTACACGTGTAGTAGTAGCTGCTGCACATGCAGCTACTACTACACGTGTAGTAGTAGCTGCTACACGTGTAGTAGTAGCTGCTACACGTGTAGTAGTAGCTGCTGCACGTGTAGTAGTAGCTGCTACACGTGTAGTAGTAGCTGCTACACATGCAGCTACTACTACACGTGTAGTAGTAGCTGCTACACGTGTAGTAGTAGCTGCTACACGTGCAGTAGTAGCTGCTACACGTGTAGTAGTAGCTGCTACACGTGTAGTAGTAGCTGCTACACGTGTAGTAGTAGCTGGCTACACGTGGTAGTTAGGCTGCTACACGTGTAGTAGTAGCTGCTACACATGTAGTAGTAGCTGCTACACGTGTAGTAGTAGCTGCTACACGTGTAGTAGTAGCTGCTACACATGTAGTAGTAGCTGCTACACATGGTAGTAGTAGCTGCTACACATGTAGTAGTAGCTGCTACACATGTAGTAGTAGCTGCTGCACATGCAGCTACTTGTGCTACTGGAGAGGCGAGGTGAGAACAAGAATCGAAACTATCCGTCAACTTACCGCGCTCGTTCCTGTGCAGAGACATCCGACTCGTTTTCCGAACCTGAACGAAAACAATTGAACAGCCATCACAACCTTGTTGTCCATCACGGGTGGCCAGGAGATGTTAACTACCTCGCCTGGTATGCAGGAGGTCGTGGGTTCTGTGAGATGTTAACTACCTCGCCTGGTACGCAGGAGGTCGTGAGTTCCATCCCGACCCTGACGCCTGCTGCTGTATATTTGGAGTTTGCGTGTCTCTCTCTCTCATCATCATCACGGTGGCTAAAGGATGTTAACTACCTCGGCCTGGTACGCAGGAGGCCGTGGGTTCTATACAGACCCTGACGCCTGCTGCTGCTGTATATTTTGGAGTTGGCGTCTTTCTCTCATCATCATCATCATCACGGTGGCTAGGAGATGTTGACTACCTCGCCTGGTGTACAGGAGGTCGTGGGTTCGGATCCCGACCCTGACGCCTGCTGCTGTATATTTGGAGTTTGCGTCGCTCTCATCATCATCACGGTGGCTAGGAGATGTTAACTACCTCGCCTGGTACACAGGAGGTCGTGGGTTCTAATCCCACCCCTGACGCCTGCTGCTGTATATTTGGAGTTTGCGTCTCTCATCATCATCACGGTGGCTAGGAGATGTTAACTACCTCGCCTGGTACGCAGGAGGTCGTGGGTTCGATCCAGACCCTGACGCCTGCTGCTGTATATTTGGAGTTTGCGTGTCTCTCATCATCATCATCATCATCACGGTGGCTAGGAGATGTTAACTACCTCGCCTTGTGTACAGGAGGTCGTGGGTTCAATCTCGACCCTGACGCCTGCCTGCTGTATATTTGGAGTTTGCGTGTCTCTCTCTCTCATCATCATCACGGTGGCTAGGAGATGTTAACTACCTCGCCTGGTGTACAGGAGGTCGTGGGTTCTATCCAGACCCTGACACCCGCTGCTGTATATTTGGAGTTTGCGTGTCTCTCTCATCATCATCACGGTGGCTAGGAGATGTTAACTACCTCGCCTGGTACGCAGGAGGTCGTGGGTTCGATCCAGACCCTGACACCTGCTGCTGTATATTTGGAGTTTGCGTGTCTCTCATCATCATCATCATCACGGTGGCTAGGAGATGTTGACTACCTCGCCTGGTACGCAGGAGGTCGTGGGTTCTATCCAGACCCTGACACCCGCTCTATATTTGCGTGTCTCCTCTCTTCTCTCTCCCATGGCCGTGTGTATTTTTCTCCAGGCCCGCCTGATTATCCCTCCACATGTGAACTGAAGGTCACCCGTGTTCAACAAGAGTCACTTGGCCAACGTCAATGGCGGCTCCTGCAAAATCTCTCAGGGGGGGCCAAATGTCTGGATGATTGATAAGGATAAGGTCCACCCATGCAATGGATAAATTAACAGCTTCAGCATGTAAAGGCAACTTCACTTGTTTAATATTAATGACAAATAAAGTGACTCTTACAATACATCTTGTTTGTTTGTTTCTATACTCACTATTAAAACAATCCACTCAAGTTTCTTTTATTAAAGATTCCACTAGGTGGCGACAAATTATATTGTTGGATGAAACGTGCTTACGTGTGATGACGTGAGCACGTATGATGACGCGAGCACGTATGATGACGCGAGCACGTATGATGACGTGAGCACGTGTGATGACGTGAGCACGTATGATGACGTGAGCACGTATGATGACGTCAGCACGTATGATGACGTTAGCACGTATGATGACGTGAGCACGTCAGTGCGAGCCCTCCCGGAAGCCGTAGAGAATGCATTGGAGCGCCCCCCGTTCAAAAATAAACATCTTTGAATGTAAGTCTACGGGACCACTCGGGGCGATTCTCAGCCGGAGTGAAATCGCCCAAAAAGAGGCGCTACTCCACAGAACGTGACATGACGCCGATTGGACTATATCCAGAGGCTGCACAGTGACGGCTAGCGTGACTCTGTGGTTGAGATTGGTGGTGCGTCGACCAATCGCCCTCGTGAAGAAACCGCCCCTGGCCAACGTGAACGTCCACACGGAGGCGAGCCGACTCCGTTGAGCCGCCGCTGCTAGGCGACGAGAAGAGGGTCGCGTCCGAAGAGAGAGACACGCACGGCCACGTCCGTCGCACCTCGCACGAGAAATTATTCCAGTTGAACATTCACCAGTTGAATTTCGATTGGAAGCTTTCCCATGCGCATGTTTCATTGCTTCTACATGCTGCTAACATTCCCTCCCTTTGTTAATGCTACCCCCTGTCCCCCTTCATTTGGTGCTGCTGATCCTGCATAATGCACGGGCATTATATGACTTTGAAACCCCGCCGCTCACCTCCTACGCATTTCCCATGAATATGCTGAATTCCTAATTGGTTCTTTACCCTTCTATCTGGCAACAAAACTGACACCTTTTTGCAAGGAGTCATGCTTGCATAGACCGCAATACCTGCAGTCATTATACAAACAAAAGAACATAACTCTGATAATGGTGCACTGTCCTTGAAGTTGATTGGTCCACACCCGAGACAGCTTTCCTTAGAGCCTAGTCTCACATGGTCCTTGAAGTTGATTGGTCCACACCCGAGACAGCTTTCCTTAGAGCCTAGTCTCACATGGTCCTTGAAGTTGATTGGTCCACACCGAGACAGCTTTCCTTAGAGCCTAGTCTCACATGGTCCTTGAAGTTGATTGGTCCACACCCGAGACAGCTTTCCTTAGAGCCAGTCTCACATGGTCCTTGAAGTTGATTGGTCCACACCCGAGACAGCTTTCCTTAGAGCCTAGTCTCACATGGTCCTTGAAGTTGATTGGTCCACACCCGAGACAGCTTTCCTTAGAGCCTAGTCTCACATGGTCCTTGAAGTTGATTGGTCCACACCCGAGACAGCTTTCCTTAGAGCCTAGTCTCACATGGTCCTTGAAGTTGATTGGTCCACACCCGAGACAGCTTTCCTTAGAGCCTAGTCTCACATGGTCCTTGAAGTTGATTGGTCCACACCCGAGACAGCTTTCCTTAGAGCCTAGTCTCACATGGTCCTTGAAGTTGATTGGTCCACACCCGAGACAGCTTTCCTTAGAGCCTAGTCTCACATGGTCCTTGAAGTTGATTGGTCCACACCCGAGACAGCTTTCCTTAGAGCCTAGTCTCACATGGTCCTTGAAGTTGATTGGTCCACACCCGAGACAGCTTTCCTTAGAGCCTAGTCTCACATGGTCCTTGAAGTTGATTGGTCCACACCCGAGACAGCTTTCCTTAGAGCCTAGTCTCACATGGTCCTTGAAGTTGATTGGTCCACACCCGAGACAGCTTTCCTTAGAGCCTAGTCTCACATGGTCCTTGAAGTTGATTGGTCCACACCCGAGACAGCTTTCCTTAGAGCCTAGTCTCACATGGTCCTTGAAGTTGATTGGTCCACACCCGAGACAGCTTTCCTTAGAGCCTAGTCTCACATGGTCCTTGAAGTTGATTGGTCCACACCCGAGACAGCTTTCCTTAGAGCCTAGTCTCACATGGTCCTTGAAGTTGATTGGTCCACACCCGAGACAGCTTTCCTTAGAGCCTAGTCTCACATGGTCCTTGAAGTTGATTGGTCCACACCCGAGACAGCTTTCCTTAGAGCCTAGTCTCACATGGTCCTTGAAGTTGATTGGTCCACACCCGAGACAGCTTTCCTTAGAGCCTAGTCTCACATGGTCCTTGAAGTTGATTGGTCCACACCCGAGACAGCTTTCCTTAGAGCCTAGTCTCACATGGTCCTTGAAGTTGATTGGTCCACACCCGAGACAGCTTTCCTTAGAGCCTAGTCTCACATGGTCCTTGAAGTTGATTGGTCCACACCCGAGACAGCTTTCCTTAGAGCCTAGTCTCACATGGTCCTTGAAGTTGATTGGTCCACACCCGAGACAGCTTTCCTTAGAGCCTAGTCTCACATGGTCCTTGAAGTTGATTGGTCCACACCCGAGACAGCTTTCCTTAGAGCCTAGTCTCACATGGTCCTTGAAGTTGATTGGTCCACACCCGAGACAGCTTTCCTTAGAGCCTAGTCTCACATGGTCCTTGAAGTTGATTGGTCCACACCCGAGACAGCTTTCCTTAGAGCCTAGTCTCACATGGTCCTTGAAGTTGATTGGTCCACACCCGAGACAGCTTTCCTTAGAGCCTAGTCTCACATGGTCCTTGAAGTTGATTGGTCCACACCCGAGACAGCTTTCCTTAGAGCCTAGTCTCACATGGTCCTTGAAGTTGATTGGTCCACACCCGAGACAGCTTTCCTTAGAGCCTAGTCTCACATGGTCCTTGAAGTTGATTGGTCCACACCCGAGACAGCTTTCCTTAGAGCCTAGTCTCACATGGTCCTTGAAGTTGATTGGTCCACACCCGAGACAGCTTTCCTTAGAGCCTAGTCTCACATGGTCCTTGAAGTTGATTGGTCCACACCCGAGACAGCTTTCCTTAGAGCTAGTCACATGGTCCTTGAAGTTGATTGGTCCACACCCGAGACAGCTTTCCTTAGAGCCTAGTCTCACATGGTCCTTGAAGTTGATTGGTCCACACCCGAGACAGCTTTCCTTAGAGCCTAGTCTCACATGGTCCTTGAAGTTGATTGGTCCACACCCGAGACAGCTTTCCTTAGAGCCTAGTCTCACATGGTCCTTGAAGTTGATTGGTCCACACCCGAGACAGCTTTCCTTAGAGCCTAGTCTCACATGGGTTGGACCAGATGACGCCAAAAGGCGCACAACTCAAGGACAATGCACCATCAGAGTATGAGAGCTCGGGGCAAGCATCTACACTATGGGGACCTCATTTGCCAGTAAAAATATGATAATTGGTTCTTTACCCTTCTATCTGGCAACAAAACTGACACCTTTTGTTGCCAGATAGAAGGGTAAAGAACCAATTATCATATTTTTACTGGCAAATGAGGTCCCCATAATGCTGAATTCCTCTTGATATGCACATTCTTTTGTCAAGGCGCTCCTCTTCTTCCACCTCCAACGCAGCTTATAAACAAGCTCCGAGCTTGGCAGTGTCTCATTCTTCACCTGAAGACGGCCGCTTGCGCTGTGGCCGAAACGTCGTGAGAATTATTTTATTGTGTTTATTTTTATTGTTTTATTATAATATTATTATTTTATTGTGTTTTATTTTTATTATTTTATTACTTCCCTTCTACGTGGCGACTTTACCGAAAGCACCAAGAAGATGAATCCCTGCTGCAGTCACGAAAGAAGCTTTACATCGAAATATAATGGAGGTTGTTGTTTCGATTTAACCCAGCAGCTTAAATATACGCTCCAAGCCTGGTGGTGTTTCATTCAGACGCTGTCTTTACGACAGACCTGTCTTCACCTGAGGACGGCTGCTTGCGTTGTGGCCGAAACGTCGTGAGAATTATTCTATTGTGTTTTATTTTTATCGTTTTATTACTTCCCCTTCTACGTGGCGACTTTACGGAGAACGCCAAGAACATTCACCAGTTGAACACGAGTCGTGAAACACTCACCTTGCGTACAAGCGCCGGGACTTTACCGGGGGCCGCCACCGCCACCGCCGTCACCGCCGCCGCCACCGCCACCCGTCACCGTCACCGTCACCGCCGCCGCCACCGTCACCGCCACCGTCACCGCCACCGCCGGACGGCCACGACAGCGCAGGCGGAGGTCTCGGCAGCGGCGGCAGCGCCGCGTAGCGGGGAATTTGGAACCTCCTGGGAGCGTCTGGGGCGTGCGACATCGCTGAGCGAGAATGCGCAATTGTTGAGCGGAAAGTGTTGTGCACGCTTTGCAATGGCTAAGTCCACCCGGACTTTATGATTTTAAAGATCATTGCTTCATAAGACTCAGCCAACTGCACCATAGACTCACACTGCACCATAGAACCTGCAACCTGCACCATAGACTCAGCACTGCACCATAGACTCAACACTGCACCATAGACTCAAACCAACAAGACTCAACACTGCACCATAGACTCAACACTGCACCAGACTCAACACTGCACCATAGACTCAACACTGCACCATAATCAGCACTGCACATAGACTCAACACTGCACCATAGACTCAACACTGCCCATAGACTCAACTGCCATAGACTCAACACTGCACCATAGACTCAACACTGCACATAGACTCAACACTGCACCATAGACTCAACACTGCACATAGACTCAACACTGCACCATAGACTCAACACTGCACATAGACTCACACTGCACATAGACTCAGCACTGCACCATAGACTCAGCACTGCACCATAGACTCAAAACAATCCATGGCAACCAAAACAAAATCCATGGCAACCAAAACAAATATCCATGGCAACCAAAACAAAATCCATGGCAACCAAAACAAATATCCATGGCAACCAAAACAAAATCCATGGCAACAACAAATATCAAACAAAATCCATGGCAACCAAACAAAATCCATGGCAACCAAAACAAAATCATGGCAACCAAAACAAATATCCATGGCAACCAAAACAAATATCCATGGCAACCAAAACAATATCCATGGAACCAAAACAAATATCCATGGCAACCAAAACAAATATCCATGGCAACCAAAACAAAATCCATGGCAACCAAAACAAATATCCATGGCAACCAAAACAAATATCCATGGCAACCAAAACAAATATCCATGGCAACCAAAACAAATATCCATGGCAACCAAACAAATATCCATGGCAACCAAAACAATATCCATGGCAACCAAAACAAATATCCATGGCAACCAAAACAAATATCCATGGCAACCAAAACAAATATCCATGGCAACCAAAACAAATATCCATGGCAACCAAAACAATATCCATGGCAACCAAAACAATATCCATGGCAACCAAACAAATATCCATGGCAACCAAAACAAATATCCATGGCAACCAAAACAAATATCCTGGAAACCAAAACAAATATCCATGGCAACCAAAACAAATATCCATGGCAACCAAAACAAATATCCATGGCAACCAAAACAAAATCCATGGCAACCAAAACAATATCCATGGCAAAAACAAATATCCATGGCAACCAAAACAAAATCCATGGCAACCAAAACAAATATCCATGGCAACCAAAACAAATATCCATGGCAACCAAAACAAATATCCATGGCAACCAAAACAATATCCATGGCAACCAAAACAATATCATGGCAAAACAAAAACAAAAAATCCATGGCAACCAAACAAATATCCATGCACCAAAAAAATATCCATGGCAACCAAAACAAATATCCATGGCAACCAAAAAAAAATCCATGGCAACCAAAACAAATATCCATGGCAACCAAAACAATATCCATGGTAACCAAAACAAATATCCATGGCAACCAAAACAAATATCCATGGCAACCAAAAAAATATCCATGGCAACCAAAACAAATATCCATGGCAACCAAAACAAATATCCATGGCAACCAAAACAAATCCATGGCAAACCAAACAAATATCCATGGCAACCAAAACAAAATCCATGGCAACCAAAACAAATATCCATGGCAACCAAAACAAATATCCATGGCAACCAAAACAAATATCCATGGCAACCAAAACAAATATCCATGGCAACCAAAACAAATATCCATGGCAACCAAAACAAATATCCATGGCAAAAAACAAATATCCATGGCAACCAAAACAAATATCCATGGTAACCAAAACAAATATCCATGGCAACCAAAACAAATATCCATGGCAACCAAACAAATATCCATGGCAACCAAAACAAATATCCATGGCAACCAAAACAAATATCCATGGCAACCAAAACAAATATCCATGGCAACCAAAACAAATATCCATGGCAACCAAAACAAATATCCATGGCAACCAAAACAAATATGGCAACCAAAACAAATCCATGGCAACCAAAACAAATATCCATGGCAACCAAAACAATATCCATGGCAACCAAAACAAATATCCATGGCAACCAAAACAAATATCCATGGCAACCAAAAACAAATATCCATGGCAACCAAAACAAATATCCATGGCAACCAAAACAATATCCATGGCAACCAAAAAAATATCCATGGCAAAAAACAAAAATCCATGGCAACCAAAACAAATATCCATGGCAACCAAAACAAATATCCATGGCAACCAAAACAAATATCCATGGCAACCAAAACAATATCCATGGCAACCAAAACAAAATCCATGGCAACCAAAACAAATATCCATGGCAACCAAAACAAATATCCATGGCAACCAAAACAAATATCCATGGCAACCAAAAAAATATCCATGGCAACACAAATCAAACCAAATATCCATGGTAACCAAAACAAATATCCATGGAACCAAAACAAATATATGGCAACCAAAACAAATCCATGGCAACCAAAACAAATATCCATGGCAACCAAAACAAAATCCATGGCAACCAAAAAATATCCATGGCAACCAAAACAAATATCCATGGCAACCAAAACAAATATCCATGGCAACCAAAACAAATATCCATGGCAACCAAAACAAATATCCATGGCAACCAAAACAAATATCCATGGCAACCAAAACAAATATCCATGGCAACCAAAAAAATATCCATGGCAACCGCATTCACCCCCCCCCTCAAATGGGGGAGGAGTCGAAAATTTGGCGGGAAAATCACTCCCGAGTCACGTGGGTGTCTCCAAGGCGGGAGGCGATTTTGAGGAAATATTTTAAAGCACAAATGACCAAACTCAACAATAAAACTCCCGATCGATTGGTTCTTTCGGTAAAGTCGCGTAGAAAGGAAGTAATAAAATAACAAAAATAAACGTGATGCCGATAATTGTATAATTTTTTTTATTTTGTTATAATAATAAAACTATTTTATTCGTTTTATTTTTATTATTTGCCTTCTACGTGACTTTTACCGAAAGAACCAAGAAAATCAAACTCCCGTATTGTTGATTCTTTCGGTAAAGTCACGTAGAAGTGAACTAATAAACATTTTACATAACACAATTATTTTATTATTATTATAAAACACATAATAACATTATTTTACTATTATAATACAATTATTATTGTTTTTTTGTATTATTTCCCTCTACGTGACTTTAAGAATATGAATCCCTGCAGTTTTATTGTTGGCAGTACACTAAATAAACACGGAAATATCAAAGAATATTTTAAATGAAAATGTTACCTCAAACGCCACTGCTGAGTTTAGATTCCTTCCCGACTCCAGAATCGAAGCACGGCTTAATCACCAATCGATTCTCTCCATTGCGGGACTGCAATAACAAACGATTACCAGAATCGATCATCGATTCCACAACGCCCCGTTCTTCAACAGCGTTGGGAATCGAGTTGAGTTTTGATTAAGAATCGAATCGACTACAACGCGGTCCGAGTGCTGCTGGAAGGCGCCGTCAATCAGAGGAGGCCGACGGTGGCTCTAGGTGCACTAGCCTGGCACCTCCATCTCCTCTGCAGCAAATCGACGGGGAAAAAGACCGCGCTCTGTGTTCACGATGGCCGGCTGGATCCTGCTTCAAGCCCTGCTGCTGCTGTTGCGCTTGGTTTGAGAAACCATTCACTGTTTTATATTTTATATTTTATTAAATCCTTTATATTTAAGTTCACTTTGCTTGCTTGCTTAGGACCGGTGCAAATCTTTCGTCGTTTTTTTTTAACCCACTTCCCAGTGATGACATTTCCACACACGACTCGTTGTGCGTGACAATTTATTTTCGTGAAAATTTTAAAAAAAATTTTCACTTTAAAAATTTTCCACTTTTTAGGAAATTTTTTTTTTCATATTTAATTTAAAATAGCAATGTGATAAAAATGAAACTCTTACTCAAGAAAAACAGAAATGAATAATAAAATAAAACCGATGCACGCTGATAAAGGATTTATAGTGAAAAACTTTGTTTTTATAATTTTAAATCCTTTATATTAAGTTCGCTTGCTTGCTTGCTTAGGACCGTTCAAATCTTTCGGTCGTTTTTTAACCCACTTCCCGTGATCCAATCGAGCTGACGTTTTGCACACAGACTCGTTGTGCGAGACAATTAATGTTCGTAAATTTTTCCAAATTTTTACACTTTAAAAAAAAATTATGTGAGTGGGTGAATGACTGAGTGGGTGAGTGACTGGGTGAGTGGGTAGTGAGTGGGTGAGTTAGTGAGTGGTGAGTGTGAGTGAGTGGGTGAGTGAGTGGGTGAGTGGGTGAGTGAGTGGTGAGTGAGTGGGTGAGTGGGTGAGTGAGTGAGTGGGTGAGTGGGTGATTGTGTGAGTGGTGAATGAGTGACTGAGTGAGTGGGTGAGTGAGTGAGTGGTGAGTGGGTGAGTGACTGGTGAGTGGTGAGTGAGTGAGTGAGTGGGTGAGTGAGTGAGTGGGTGAGTGAGTGGGTGATTGGGTGAGTGGGTGATGAGTGATGAGTGACTGGGTGAGTGGGTGAGTGTGTGAGTGGGTGAGTGAGTGAGTGGGTGAGTGACTGGGTGAGTGGGTGAGTGAGTGGGTGAGTGACTGGGTGAGTGAGTGGGTGAGTGGGGTGGTGAGTGGTGGGTGAGTGGGTGAGTGAGTGAGTGGGTGAGTGAGTGAGTGGGTGAGTGACTGGGTGAGTGGGTAGTGAGTGGGTGAGTTAGTGAGTGGGTGTGAGTGGGTGAGTGAGTGGGTGAAGTGGGTGAGTGAGTGGGTGAGTGGGTGAGTGAGTGGTGAGTGAGTGGGTGATTGGGTGAGTGGGTGATGAGTGAGTGAGTGAGTGGCTGGTGAGTGGGTGAGTGGGTGAGTGACTGGGTGAGTGGGTGAGTGAGTGAGTGAGTGGGTGAGTGAGTGAGTGGGTGAGTGAGTGGGTGATTGGGTGAGTGGGTGAATGAGTGACTGAGTGATGGGTGAGTGGTGAGTGGTGTGAGTGGTGAGTGAGTGAGTGGGTGAGTGACTGGGTGAGTGGGTGAGTGAGTGGGTGAGTGACTGGGTGAGTGAGTGGGTGAGTGGTGGTGAGTGGGTGGTGGTGGGTGAGTGAGTGAGTGGGTGAGTGAGTGAGTGGGTGAGTGACTGGGTGAGTGGTAGTGAGTGGGTGAGTTAGTGAGTGGGTGAGTGGGTGAGTGAGTGGGTGAGTGAGTGGGTGAGTGGGTGAGTGAGTGGGTGAGTGAGTGGGTGAGTGGGTGAGTGAGTGGGTGAGTGAGTGGGTGATTGGGTGAGTGGGTGAATGAGTGACTGAGTGAGTGGGTGAGTGAGTGAGTGGGTGAGTGGTGAGTGAGGTGAGTGGGTGAGTGACTGGGTGAGTGAGTGGTGAGTTGAGTGAGTGGGTGAGTGAGTGGGTGATGGGTGAGTGAGTGAGTGGGTGAGTGAGTGGGGTGGAGTAGTGAGTGGGTGAGGGTGAGTGGATGGTGACGTGGGGTGAGTGGGTGAGTGAGTGGTGGGTGAGTGACTGGGTGATGTGGGTGAGTGGGGTGAGTGAGTGGTGTGAGTGAGTGGGTGAGTGGGTGAGTGAGTGGGTGAGTGAGTGGGTGATGGGTGAGTGGGTGAATGAGTGACTGAGTGACTGGGTGAGTGGGTGGTGAGTGAGTGAGTGGGTGAGTGGTGAGTGAGTGAGTGGGTGAGTGACTGGGTGAGTGAGTGGGTGAGTGGTGGTGGTGAGTGGGTGGTGAGTGGGGTGGTGAGTGGGTGAGTGGGTGAGTGAGTGAGTGAGTGGGTGAGTGAGTGGGTGAGTGAGTGGGTGATTGGGTGAGTGGGTGAATGAGTGACTGAGTGACTGGGTGAGTGGTGAGTGAGTGAGTGGGGTGAGTGGAGTGAGTGGGTGAGTGAGTGGGTGAGTGACTGGGTGAGTGAGTGGGTGGGTGGGTGAGTGGGTGGTGACTGGGTGAGTGGGTGAGTGGGTGAGTGGGTGAGTGACTGGTATATTTAATTACCAATTGCTTATGGTGGCAGACAATCATCTGACCATAGGTGGCAGCCATCTCAAGCCAGAGGACGAGAGGACTCTAGCCGATGCCACGCATATAAAGGATTTAGAGTGAAACACTTTGTTTTTACGGGTTATACTTGTTTCAAATGTTCTTGCCGTGGTTTTCACACCTGATGACGATTTCTTGTGTTGCAGTCGAAACGTGGTGAGAATTTAATTGTTTAATATTGTTTGTATTTTATTATTTCCCTTCTACGTGATGACTTTACGGGAAAGAAGCAATAATCTAGTAAAATCTCTCTGTTATAAACTATTTAGGGCGTAATCCCATCTCTGGCGGTAACTCAAGAGCCAGAGCCTCAGAGTCGGTATCCCACAAGACTGCGCCAGAGCCAAGCAGCGGAAATTGCCGCTAATCAAGTCGGGGGAATCAAAACGTGAGAAGTCTTCTTGCTGAAACAAGCCGATTCTTATCATCGCTGTGTGTGTCTCTGTGTGTGTGTCTCTGTTGTGTGTCTCTCTGTGTGTCTGTGGGTGTCTGTGGTCTGTGTGTCTCTGTGTGTCTCTATGGGTCTCTGTGTGTGTCTGTGTGTCTCTGTGAGTCTCTGTGTGTCTCTGTGTGTCTCTATGGGTGTCTGTGTTTCTCTGTGGGTCTCTATGGGTGTCTGTGTGTCTCTATGGGTGTCTGTGTGTCTCTATGTGTCTCTATGGGTGTCTGTGTTTCTCTGTGGGTCTCTGGGTGTCTGTGTGTCTCTATGGGTCTCTGTGTGTCTCTATGGGTCTCTGTGGGTGTCTGTGTGTTCTGTGTGTCTATGTGTCTCTATGGGTGTCTGTGTGTCTCTATGGTCTCTATGGGTGTCTGTGTGTCTCCGTGGGTCTATGTGTGTCTCTATGGGTGTCTGT
>WFAB01003317.1:0-17947 GCA_018977245.1 Lethenteron camtschaticum | reverse complement strand
ACAGCTTACACACACACACAGCTACACACACACACACACATCCACACAGCTACACACACACACACCTACACATACACAGCTACACACACACACAGCTACTCCCACACACAGCTACACAACACACACACACACAGCTACACACACACAGCTACACACACACACAGCTACACACACACACAGCTACACACACACACACAGCTACACCACACACAGCTACACACACACACAGCTCACACACACACAGCTACACACACACACAGCTACACACACACAGCTACACACACACACACACAGCTACACACACACAGCTACACACACACACAGCTACAACACACACAGCTACACACACACAGCTACACACACACACAGCTACACACACACACACACTACACACAGCTACACACACAGCTTACACACACACACAGCTACACACACACACAGCTACACACACACACAGCTACACACACACACACAGCTACACACACACAGCTACACACACACAGCTACACACACAGCTAACACACACACAGCTACACACACACAGCTACACACACACACAGCTACACACACACACACAGCTACACACACACAGCTACACACACACAGCTACACACACACAGCTACACACACACAGCTACACACACACAGCTACACACACACACAGCTACTCCACACACAGCTACACACACACAGCTAACACACACACACAGCTACACACAGCTACACACACACAGCTACACACACACACAGCTACACACACACACAGCTACACACACACAGCTACACACACACAGCTACACACACACAGCTACACATATATACACACACAGCTACACACACACAGCTACACACACACACAGCTACACACACACAGCTACACACACACAGCTACACACACACAGCTACACATATATACACCACAGCTACACACACACAGCTACACACACACAGCTACACACACACAGCTACACCACACACACAGCTACACACACACACACAGTACACACACACAAGCTACACACACACACACACACACACACAGCTACACACACACAGCTACACACACACACAGCTACACACACACAGCTAACTACACAGCTACACACACAGCTACACACACACACACAGCACAGCTACACACACACAGCTACACACACACACAGCTACACACACACAGCTACACACACCACACAGCTACACACACACACAGCTACACACACACACAGCTACACACACACACAGCTACACACACACAGCTACACACACACACAGCTACACACACACACACAGCTACACACACACACACAGCTACACTACACACACAGCTACACACACACAGCTTACACACACACACAGCTACACACACAACAGCTACACACACACCACAGCTACACACACACACAGCTACACACACACACAGCTACACAACACAACAGCTACACACACACACAGCTACACACACACAGCTACACACACACACAGCTACACACACACAGCTACACACACACAGCTACACTACACACACACAGCTACACACACACAGCTACACACACACAGCTACACACAGCTACACACACACACAGCTACACACACACACAGCTACACACAGCTACACACACTACACACACAGCTACACACACACACAGCTACACACACACACACACTACACACAGCTACACACACAGCTACACCCACACACAGCTACACACACACACAGCTACACACACACACAGCTACACACAGCTACACACACAGCTACACACACACAGCTACACACACACAGCCACACACACACAGCTACACACACACAGCTACACACACACACAGCTACACACACACAGCTACACACACACAGCTACACACACACACAGCTACACACACACACAGCTACACACACACAGCTACACACACACAGCTACACACACACACAGCTACACACACACAGCTACACACACACACAGCTACACACACACACAGCTACACACACACACACAGCTACACACACACAGCTACACACACACAGCTACACACACACACAGCTACACACACAGCTACACACACACAGCTACACACACACAGCTACACATATATACACACACAGCTACACACACACAGCTACACACACACACAGCTACACACACACAGCTACACACACACAGCTACACACATACACAGCTATACACACACACAGCTACACACAGCTACACACACACAGCTACACACACACACAGCTACACACACACACAAGCTACACACAGCTACACACAGCTACACACACACACAGCTACACACACACACACAGCTACACACAGCTACACACAACTACACACACAGCTACACACACACACAGCTACACACACACACAGCTACACACAGCTACACACACACAGCTACACACACACAGCCACACCACACACAGCTACACACACACAGCTACACACACACACAGCTACACACACACAGCTACACACACACACAGCTACACCACACACTACACACACACACAGCTACACACACACACACAGCTACACACACACACACAACACACAGCTACACACACACAGCTACACACACACACAGCTACACACACACACACAGCTACACACACACACAGCTACCACACACAGCTACACACACACAGCTACACACACACACAGCTACACACACAGCTACACACACACAGCTACACACACACAGCTACACATATATACACACACAGCTACACACACACAGCTACACACACACACAGCTACACACACACAGCTACACACACACAGCTACACACATACACAGCTACACACACACACAGCTACACACAGCTACACACAGCTACACCACAGCTACACACACACAGCTACACACACACAGCACACTACACACACAGCTACACACACACACACAGCTAACACACACAGCTACACACACACACAGCTACACACACACACAGCTACACACACACACAGCTACACACACACACAGCTACACACACACCCAGCTACACACACAACAGCTACACACACATACACACACAGCTACACACACACAGCTACACACACACAGCTACACACACACAGCTACACACATACACAGCTACACACACACACAGCTACACACACACACACAGCTACACACACATACACAGCTACACACACACAGCTACACACACACACAGCTACACACACACACAGCTACACACACACACAGCTACACACACACACAGCTACACACACAGCTACACACACACACACAGCTACACACACACAGCTACACACACAGCTACACACACACAGCTACACACACACAGCTACACACACACAGCTACACACATACACAGCTACACACACACACACAGCTACACACAGCTACACACAGCTACACACACAGCTACACACACACAGCTACACACACACAGCTACACACACACAGCTACACACACACACAGCTACACACAGCTACACACACACAGCTACACACACACACAGCTACACACACACACACAGCTACACACAGCTACACACAGCTACACACACACACAGCTACACACACACACAGCTACACACAGCTACACACAGCTACACACACACACACAGCTACACACACACACAGCTACACACAGCTACACACAGCTACACACACAGCTACACACACACACAGCTACACACACACACACAGCTACACACAGCTACACACACAGCTACACACACACACAGCTACACACACACACACACAGCTACACACACACACAGCTACACACAGCTACACACACAGCTACACACACACACAGCTACACACAGCTACACACACAGCTACACACACACAGCTACACACACACACACAGCTACACACAGCTACACACACAGCTACACACACACAGCTACACACACACAGCTACACACACACAGCTACACACACACACAGCTACACACAGCTACACACACACAGCTACACACACACACAGCTACACACACACACAGCTACACACAGCTACACACACAGCTACACACACACACAGCTACACACACACACACAGCTACACACAGCTACACACACAGCTACACACACACACAGCTACACACACACACACAGCTACACACAGCTACACACACAGCTACACACACACAGCTACACACACACACACACAGCTACACACACACACAGCTACACACAGCTACACACACAGCTACACACACACACAGCTACACACAGCTACACACACAGCTACACAACACACAGCTACACACACACACAGCTACACACACACCACAGCTACACACAGCTACACACCAGCTACACACACACACAGCTACACACACACAGCTACACACACACAGCTACACACACACACAGCTACTCCCACACACAGCTACACACACACACACACAGCTACACACACACAGCTACACACACACACAGCTACACACACACAGCTACACACACACACACAGCTACACACAACACAGCTACACACACACACAGCTACACACACAGCTACACACACACACAGCTACACACACACACACAGCTACACACAGCTACACACACAGCTACACACACACAGCTACACACACACAGCTACACACACACAGCTACACACAGCTACACACACACAGCTACACACACACACAGCTACACACACACACACAGCTACACACAGCTACACACACACACAGCTACACACACACACACAGCTACACACAGCTACACACACAGCTACACACACACACAGCTACACACACACACAGCTACACACACACACACAGCTACACACACACCACACAGCACACACACACAGCTACACACACACAGCTACATACACACACACAGCTACACACAGCCACACACACAGCTACACACACACACAGCTACACACACACACACAGCTACACACAGCTACACACACAGCTACACACACACACAGCTACACACACACAGCTACACACACACAGCTACACACACACACAGCTACTCCCACACACAGCTACACACACACACACACAGCTACACACACACAGCTACACACACACACAGCTACACACACAGCTACACACACACACACAGCTACACACACACACACCTACACATACACAGCTACACACACACACAGCTACTCCCACACACAGCTACACACACACACACACACAGCTACACACACACAGCTACACACACACACAGCTACACACACACACAGCTACACACACACACAGCTACACACACACACAGCTACACACACACACAGCTACACACACACACAGCTACACACACACAGCTACACACACACAACACAGCTACACACACACAGCTACACACACACACAGCTACACACACACAGCTACACACACACAGCTACACACACACACAGCTACACACACACACACAGCTACACCAGCTACACACACAGCTACACACACACACAGCTACACACACACACAGCTACACACACACACACAGCTACACACACACAGCTACACACACACAGCTACACACACACAGCTACACACACACAGCTACACACACACACAGCACACACACACACACAGCTACACACACACAGCTACACACACACAGCTACACACACACACAGCTACACACACACAGCTACACACACACAGCTACACACACACACAGCTACTCCCACACACAGCTACACACACACAGCTACACACACACAGCTACACACACACAGCTACACACACACACAGCTACACACACACACAGCTACACACACACAGCTACACACACACAGCTACACACACACAGCTACACACACACACAGCTACACACACACAGCTACACACACACACAGCTACACACACAGCTACACACACACAGCTACACACACACAGCTACACACACACACAGCTACACACACACACACAGCTACACACACACAGCTACACACACACACAGCTACACACACACAGCTACACACACACACAGCTACACACACACAGCTACACACACACAGCTACACACACACACAGCTACACACACACAGCTACACACACACACAGCTACACACACAGCTACACACACAGCTACACACACACAGCTACACACACACACAGCTACACACACACACACAGCTACACACACACACAGCTACACCACAACACACAGCTACACACCACACACACAGCTACACACACACAGCTACACCAGCTACACACACACAGCTACACACACACAGCTACACACACACAGCTACACACACACAGCTACACACACACCACAGCTACACACACACACAGCTACACACACACACACAGCTACACACACACACAGCTACACACACACAACACACAGCTACACACACACACCAGCTACACACCACACACACAGCTACACACACACACAGCTACACACACACACAGCTACACACACAGCTACACACAGCACACACACACAGCTACACACACACAGCTACCACACACACAGCTACCACACACAGCTACACACACACACAGCTACACACACACACAGCTACACACACAGCTACACACACACAGCTACACACACACACAGCGAGTGCCGTGTCTGGTGCAAGTGCGAATCCCTGAAGGGAAATCGAACGCGAAAGTGCCACTTCACTTTTCCAACTCGGATCCTCGCCCCGTAACAGCCTCTTGATCCTATTCTTAGGTGTTTTCGGTAAAGTCACCGTGTAGGTAAAACATCAAAATTAATAAAAATATTAAAATAAAACATCCAAAGTTTATTTAAAAAATAATAAAATAAAACATCAAAATTGATAAAAATAATAATAATAAAATAAAACATCAAAATTGATAAAAATAATAAAATAAAGCATCGAAATTAATAAAAATAAGAAAATAAAACATCAAAATGTGAAAAAAATAATAAAATAAAGCATCAAAATTTGGTAAAAAGTAATAAAATAAAACATCAAAATTAATAAAAATAATCAAATAAAACATCAAAATTGATAAAAATAATAATAAAATAAAACATCAAAATTTGGTAAAAATAATAAAATAAAACATCAAAATTGATAAAAATAATAATAAAATAAAACATCAAAATTGATAAAAATAATAAAATAAAACATAAAAATTGATAAAAATAATCAAATAAAACATCAAAATTTATAAAAATAATAAAATAAAACATCAAAATTGATAAAAAAAATAATAAAATAAAACATCAAAATTGATTAAAAAAATACTAAAATAAAACATCAAAATTGATAAAAAATAATAAAATATTGTATTTTATTATTTTCATTAATTTTGTTGTCCTACCTACCTGGCGACTTTACCGAAAACCCCCAAGAAGAAGATGATTCCCTGCAGTCACGGGAGCTCCACGTCGAGAATCAGCCTCTTGGTCAGTCTTGGTAACAAAATAATAACATAAAACATCAAAATTTGGTAAAAAATAATAAAACATCAAAATTGATAAAAAAAATAATAAAATAAAACATCAAAATTGATAAAAAATAATAAAATAAAACATAAAAATTGATAAAAATAATAAAATAAAACATCAAAATTGATAAAAATAATAAAATATTGTATTTTATTATTTCCATTAATGTTGATGTCCTACCTACCTGGCGACTTTACCGAAAACCCCCAAGAAGAAGATGATTCCCTGCAGTCACGGGAGCTCCACGTCGAGAATGAGCCTCTTGGTCAGTCTTGGTAACAAAATAATAAAATAAAACATCAAAATTGATAAAAAAATAATAAAATAAAACATCAAAATTGATAAAAAATAATAAAATAAAACATAAAAATTGATAAAAATAATCAAATAAAACATCACAATTGATAAAAATAATATTAAAATAAAACATCAAAATTGATAAAAATAATAAAATAAAACATCAAAATTGATACAAAATAATAACATAAAACATCAAAATTGATTAAAAAAATAATAAAATATTGTATTTTAGTATTTTCATTAATGTTGATGTTCTACCTACCTGGCGACTTTACCGAAAACCCCCAAGAAGAAGATGATTCCCTGCAGTCACGGGAGCTCCACGTCGAGAATCAGCCTCTTGGTCAGTCTTGGTAACAAATAATAAAATAAAACATCAAAATTAATAAAAATAATAACATAAACATCAAAATTTATAAAAAAATAATAAAATAAAACATCAAAATTGATATAAAAAATAATAAAATATTGTATTTTATTATTTTCATTAATGTTGATGTTCTACCTACCTGGCGACTTTACCGAAAGCCCCCAAGAAGAAGATGATTCCCTGCAGTCACGGGAGCTCCGAGTCGAGAATGAGCCTCTTGGTCAGTCTCGGCGTCGATGTTTCGCGTCGCCAAAGAGTTTCACTGGGAGGAACCTTCCGGTGACACCAGCCCACACGGGATTGTTGTGTCCGTCCGTCCGTCCATCGTGCAGGGAGGGGCTGGGGGAGGGCTGGGTGGGGAGGGGCTGGGTGGGGAGGGGCTGGGTGGGGAGGGGCTGGGTGGGAGGGCTGGGTGGGGGGCTGGGTGGGGAGGGGCTGGGTGGGGAGGGGCTGGGTGGGGCTGGGTGGGGGGTGGGAGGGTGGGGCTGGGTGGGGAGGGCTGGGAGGGGAGGGTGGGAGGGGCTGGGTAGGGAGGGGCTGGGTGGGAGGGAGGGTGGGGAGGGGCTGGGTGGGGAGGGGAGGGTGGGGAGGGTGGGGAGGGTGGTGAGGGCTGGGTGGGGCTGGGTGGGGCTGGGTGGGGAGGGTTGGGCTGCGTGGGGAGGGTGGGGAGGGTGGTGAGGGCTGGGTGGGGAGGGTTGGGCTGGGTGGGGAGGGTGGGGAGGGTGGTGAGGGGCTGGGTGGGGCTGAGTGGGGCTGGGTGGGGGGTGGGGCTGGGTGGGGCTGGGTGGGGAGGGGCTGGCCACCCCGTGGTGCCCTTATAAAACTCAACGTTTCCCCTACTCACTACCGGCTTGTGCCCGCCCTCACAGTCGCCCATATTTGCTGAATGCCCCGCGCCGCCGTTGACCCTGCAGCCCACTGAGCGAGCAACCCGACGACGTTCCTAGCAGCTCCCTCAGCAGCAGCAGGAACGTGTGATGCAGTGCAGGGATCTCGATGACTCTATGGGGACCTCGATGACTCTATGGGGACCTATTGCGGTCTATGCAAACATGACTCCTTGCAAAAAGGTGTCAGTTTTGTTGCCAGATAGAAGGGTAAAAAACCACGAATCTCGATGAGTTCCGGAGTTGGTTTCTTCCCTCTTTCTCACACAGAAGTTGCGACACGTCTGCGCAGACGTAGCCACGGGACTCGACGCGCGCGTCCCAACGTTTCGGGCAACGGTCCTTCGTGCAAACACAAAGAAACCAGCGGAGGGTGGCGACGATGCATCAGTCGGACGCGATCGCATCCCTTCGTCAACGCACTGCCGGGCCACGGAGGCGGTCAATGTGACGAGATGTTGACTACCTCGCCTGGTGTACAGGAGGTCGTGGGTTCGATCCCGACCTTGACGCCTGCTGCTGTATATTTAGAGTTTGCGTGTCTCTCATCATCATCATCACGGTGTCTAGGAGATGTTGACTACCTCGCCTGGTACGCAGGAGGTCGTGGGTTTGATCCCGACCCTGACGCCTGCTGCTGTGTATTTGGAGTTTGCGTGTCTCTCTCATCATCATCACGGTGGCTAGGAGATGTTAACTACCTCGCCTGGTGTACAGGAGGTCGTGGGTTTGACCCCGATCCTGACGCCTTCCTTCTGCTGCTGCTGCTGCTCTATATTTCGAGTTTGCGTCTCTTTCATCTCTCCCCGTGGCGTCTCGCGCGGTTTTTTTGCACCGGGTCCTCCGGTTTTCCCCTACACGTTTACAAACAACATCACGCGTGGCGAGTGAGTTGGCCGCTACACATTTGCACACGGCTATCGTCGGTGGCAGCCAGGTCGCTTCTGAAAAGTACGCCGACTCATAACGGCGCCACGGCTACAGCGGCTACCACTCCGTCGCGGGAGCCCCAAGTGATCCCCTCACTCGCACCGATCCAGGTTGGTCATCGGGCTACAGAGACGATCTCCCGCCCGCCTGCCTACCCGTGAGGGACTGGCATGCCTCACTTGTCTGCAAACCATCAGTTGCACAGCTAAATTGGCCACGACTGCTTTGCCCACATCTAAGCCGGTAGTTGCATCTGAAGAGCTTGCTGCATGGTCATGGCTAAAGTGTCTGGCGCACTGCCCTCGACAGCAGCAGAGCTGGCGCCATCATTCTCGCGAGTTGCCACCACCACCACCCTCGACCCCGAGTCAGGATTGCGACGGCCAATCAACGTGCACCTGAGGAAATGCATGGCCGTGAATCTCCGAGCCGATCGCTTGCAAGGCGAGCCTCTGCGATATCGGCAAACGGTCACACAACTGCTCGCGCAAACCGACTGCACATCCAAAAACGACTTGGTTGCATGCGACCAAGTTTCCCAACCGATCGCTCAGGTGTGAGAGCAAGCCTTTGTGTGAAATGGAAGCTACCATTCCTCGGGGAATTTAAGGAATTGGGGGGGTGGGTGGGGAGAGTTTGCCGAGTGTAGGAATTCACAAACACCGCTGCCGGTGAATTCAAAAAATAAAAGCCGCATTACCCTTCCCGGTCGGTGCTTTTTCCCGAAGCTCGTTACACCAACAAGTCATTGTTAGGGGAAAAACAATCTTCTTGATTTCGATTTAAAGCTTTCGTGACTGCAGGGATTCATCTTCTTGGTTCTGTCGGTAAAGTCACGTAGAAGGGAAGTAATAAATAATAAAAATAAAACATTTAAAGCTTTCGTGACTGCAGGGATTCATCTTCTTGGTTCTTTCGGTAAAGTCACGTAGAAGGGAAGTAATAAATAATAAAAATAAAACATTTAAAGCTTTCGTGACTGCAGGGATTCATCTTCTTGGTTCTGTCGGTAAAGTCACGTAGAAGGGAAGTAATAAAATAATAAAATAAAACATCATAAAACAATTCTCACGACGTTTCGGCCACAACGCAAGCAGCCGTCCTCAGGCAACACTCGTTGCTTTGCGTGACACCGAAGATCCTCTGGAGACGTTTTTCTTTCCTCTGTCAACTGCACGGCACGGCATCGGCGCGGCGTCTCCGGCGCTGCCACCGATGCCGATGTAAGTGCCGTGTTTGGGGAAGACGTCAAATCCCGCACAAGCACCTCATCTCACACCCCCCGGCCCCCCCACCAGTGGCGGCTCCTGCAAAATCTCTCAGGGGGGGCAAATGTCTGGATGATTGACAAGGATAAGGTCCCACCCATGCAATGGATACATTAACAGCTTCAGCATGTAAAGGCGACTTCACTTGTTTAATGTTAATGACAAATAAAGTGACTCTTACAATACATCTCCTTGTTTGTTTCTATACTCACTATTATGACAATCCACTCAAGTTTATTTTATTAAAGATTCCACTAGGTGGCGACAAATTATATTGTTGACTGAAACGTGCTTACGCATGATGACGTGAGCACGTATGATGACGTGAGCACGTGTGATGACGTGAGCACGTTAGTGCGAGCCCTCCCGGAAGCCGTAGAGAATGCATTGGAGCGCCCCCCGGTCGAAAAAAAACACCTTTCAATGTAAGTCTACGGGAACACTCGGGGCGATTCTCAGCCGGAGTGAAATCGCCCCAAAAGGAGGCGGTACTCCACAGAACGTGACATGACGCCGATTGGACTATATCCAGAGGCTGCACAGTGACGGCTAGCGTGACTCTGTGGTTCAATGACATTGGTGGTGCGTCGCCCAATCGCCCGAGTGAAGAAACCGCCCCTGCCCCCCACTGGCTCTATCCCTTCTACCCCCCCTCTCCCCCTTCGTAACCCAACTTCTCCGACTGAGCCACGGTGCTGGCGTACATCTCGCCGCTCGTGAAAGTCCGTCATTCCGTCGCAGCTTTGTTTCCTTTTTGTGGCCACGGGAATCCGGGGCGTTCTCCGCCTTTCTCTTTTGCGCCTTCGAAAAAGATGGCTCAGGCAATATGAGAGCGACGTCACGGGATGAACAAGCCTGGTTCAGAGCTTCGGTTACAGATCCTCCTTGGACGCTGCCGATAATGTTTGCGGGTCCACGCCGGGTCCTCTGCAAGTCAGCGATTTAACATTCAAAGAAGTCCCATGACATGACACCAGCAGCGCTATCTAGAGAAAATTGTAGGGGGGGGTATAGAAACATTTGAATGTAAAACACCGTCTTATAACATCAACATACAATACATGTTAGTCTTACACGATGGATTACGGCGTTACTTCATAGCAGAGCTGCCAAACATCTGAATATTCTCTGTGCACGTGTGTTTATATACGAGCTAAACTCAGAGCAAGCTGGCACAGCGGGGGAGCAGAGATGGTGCGTCTCCCAGTTTTTAAATCCTTTCGATTAAGTTCACTTGCTTGCTTGCTTGCTTAGGACCGTGCAAATCTTTCGGTCGTTTTTTAACCCACTTCCCGTGATCCAATCGAGCTGACGTTTTGCACACAGACTCGTTGTGCGTGACAATTAATGTTCGTAAATTTTTTTTTCCAAAATTTGCCACTTTTTAGGAAAAAAAACAATGTCACCAACACAATCATATATTTTTCCTAAACACAGAAAATTATTCAAGAAAACAACAAAAATGTACAATATAAACAATCGTACAAAAACTGAAAACCTTAATCCTTATATACGACTTCCCTTATATTTAATTTAAAACACCAATGTGATAAAAATGAAACTCTTACTCAAGACAAACAGAACTGAATAATAAAATAGAACCGATGACGCCACGCTGATAAAGGATTTATAGTGAAAAACTTTGTTGTTTTTACGGGTTAATTTTTTTAAATCCTTTATATTAAGTTCACTTGCTTGCTTGCGCGCTTACGACCGTGCAAATCTTTCGCTCGTTTTTTAACCCACTTCCCGTTACACAATCGAGCTGACATTTTCCACACAGACTCGTTGTGCGTGACAATTGATTTTCGTGAAAAAATTTTCCCAAATTTTCCACTTTTCAGGAAAAAAAAAATTGCCATATTTAATTTAAAACACCAATGTGATAAAGACAGAAATGAATAACAAAATAGAACCGATGCCGCCACGCTGATAAAGGAGATTTATAGTGAAAAACTTTGTTTTTACGGGTTACATTTTTTCTCAGTGAATCCATAACACCTGGATGTCAGCCTTGCAACCTGCTGCCACGGCACTTGCACTTCAAACGCACCGAGCCCGACAAGCGCCGCGGTGACATCGCCGGCACTAGCGAACAGCGGCTGCTGTTGTCACATGCGAACGTGCGGTGCGAGCGTGCGGTGCGTTGCCCGTGTGCGGTGCCCGAGTGCGTTGCCCGTGTGCGTTGCCCGAGTGCGTTGCCCGAGTGCGTTACCCGTGTGCGTTGCCCGTGTGCGGTGCCCGTGTGCGTTGCCCGTGTGCGTTACCCGAGTGCGTTACCCGTGTGCGGTGCCCGAGTGCGTACCCGACCCCGAGTGCGTTACCCGAGTGCGTTACCCGAGTTGCGTTACCCGTGTGCGGTGCCCGAGTGCGTTACCGTGTGCGGTGCCCGTGTGCGGTGCCCGAGTGCGTTACCCGTGTGCGGTGCCCGAGTGCGGTGCCCGAGTGCGGTGCCCGAGTGCGGTGCCCGAGTGCGGTGCCCGAGTGCGGTGCCCGAGTGCGGTGCCCGAGTGCGGTGCCCGTGTGCGTTGCCCGAGTGCGGTGCCCGAGTGCGTGCCCGAGTGCGGTGCCCGGTGCGTTGCCCGAGTGCGGTGCCCGAGTGCGTTGCCCGAGTGCGTTACCCGAGTGCGTTACCGCGTGCGTTACCCGAGTGCGTTGCCCGTGTGCGTTGCCCGAGTGCGTACCCGAGTGCGTTACCCGGAGTGCGTTACCCGTGTGCGTTGCCCGTGTGCGTTGCCCGAGTGCGGTGCCAGCGTGCAATCTGCACTGCCATTTCGTCTGAGCGAGGAGGACTTGTGTCCGCGTCGTTTCCTCTCCGCCTTCTCCTCCAGCTCGGAGTTCTCCTTCTGGCCGAGCGAGATCAGCGTGTTGCAGAGCCGCTGCAGCTCCAGCGCGGTGACCCAACGCGCTCAGGCGAAGCACGCGGACCGCCAAGACAATGCGCAATCACCAGCTGGCCGACAGATGCTACTGGATGTCCCGTGTTGAGACTGGTTGCCATCACTGGCCCACGACTGCCAATATTCAATAGATGAGAAACGTCCCATGCTTGTCTAAGCACGCAGATTATCTTGGCAAAGCTGTGGAAGAGGCCAGGGTGCCGTTATGACGACGAAAGCGAATTGGACTGTGGTGACAAAGTGGTGAGAAATACCACAATGACAATATGAGGCGACAGCGCCAAGGTGACCGAGAGGCAAAGGTACCGTGGCGATGCTCAGGGGGAGGTTACGGTACCAAGCAACGCAGATGAGAAGGCGCGGGTAGCGTTGCGACAGATGCAAGGGTGCCGTGACGATCACGCTGGGCGAGAGCCAAGGGTTACTGTGGCAACACCGGACAAGCCAGGGATGCCTTGGTGATAACTGAAGTAGAGATGCACTCACTCACTCACACACTCACTCACTCACACACTCACTCACTCACACACTCACTCACTCATACACTCACTCATCATACACTCACTCACTCACACACTCACTCACTCACACACTCACTCACACACTCACTCACTCACTCACACACTCACTCACTCATACACTCACTCACTCACCACTCACTCACTCATACACTCACTCACTCATACACTCACTCACTCATACACTCACTCACTCATACACTCACTCACTCATACACTACACTCACTCATACACCACTACACTCACTCATACACACCTCACTCATACACTCACTCACTCAACCACTCACTCCTCATCACTCACTCACTCATACACTCACTCACTCATACACTCACTCACTCATACACTCACTCACTCTACACACTCACTCACTCATACACTCACTCACTCACATACTCACTCACTCATACACTCACTCACTCATACACTCACTCACTCATACACTCACTCACTCATACACTCACTCACTCACTCATACACTCACTCACTCACTCATACACTCACTCACTCATACACTCACTCACTCATACACTCACTCACTCATACACTCACTCACTCATACACTCACTCACTCATACACTCACTCACTCATACACTCACTCACTCATACACTCACTCACTCATACACTCACTCACTCATACACTCACTCACTCATACACTCACTCACTCATACACTCACTCACTCATACACTCACTCACTCATACACTCACTCACTCATACACTCACTCACTCATACACTCACTCACTCATACACTCACTCACTCATACACTCACTCACTCATACACTCACTCACTCATACACTCACTCACTCATACACTCACTCACTCATACACTCACTCACTCATACACTCACTCACTCATACACTCACTCACTCATACACTCACTCACTCTTACACTCACTCACTCACTCATACACTCACTCACTCTTCTCACCCTGGACACTCGCTGTTTGAGCTGTTGCCATCAGGCAGACGATTCAGATCAGTCAAAACAAGGACAGATTCGAACAGAGCTTTTATCCTACAGCGATCAGCGCACTCAATAATGCTGATTAGTTATAAGTAATAATGTTCACAATGGATTGTGAAATAGAGATGTGCAATGACAAAATGTAACCTTATGTGGGTATGTAGGTATACTTGGGCTGTTTTATATGTAGCATACATTGATTATCTTTCATTTAATTTTATTTTATTTGTTTTATTTTATTTAAATTTATGATGATGCCCTGACTGGTGAGCATTTTAAATGTCGTTGTACTGGTGACAATGACAATAAACGATCTATGTATCATACACTCACTCACTCATACACTCACTCACTCACTCATACACTCACTCACTCATACACTCACTCACTCACTCATACACTCACTCACTCATACACTCACTCACTCATACACTCACTCATACACTCACTCACTCAGTCATACACTCACTCACTCATACACTCACTCACTCATACACTCACTCACTCACTCATACACTCACTCACTCATACACTCACTCACTCATACACTCACTCACTCAAACACTCACTCACTCATACACTCACTCACTCACTCATACACTCACTCACTCATACACTCACTCATACACTCACTCATACACTCACTCACTCATGCATACATACACTCATACACTCAGTCACTCACTCATACACTCACTCACTCATACACTCACTCACTCACTCATACACTCACTCACTCACTCATACACTCACTCACTCACTCATACACTCACTCATACATACACTCACTCACTCATACTCACTCATACACTCACTCACTCACTCATACACTCACTCACTCATACACTCACTCACTCACTCATACACTCATACACTCACTCACTCATACACTCACTCACTCACTCATACACTCACTCACTCATACACTCACTCACTCATACACTCACTCATCACTCATACACTCACTCACTCATACACTCATACACTCACTCACTCATACACTCACTCACTCATACACTCACTCACTCACTCATACACTCACTCACTCACTCATACACTCACTCACTCATACACACTCACTCACTCATCATCACTCACTCACTCATACACTCACTCACTCATACACTCACTCACTCATACACTCACTCATACACTCACTCACTCAGTCATACACTCACTCACTCATACACTCACTCACTCATACACTCACTCACTCACTCATACACTCACTCACTCATACACTCACTCACTCACTCATACACCACTCACTCATACACTCACTCACTCACTCATACACTCACTCACTCATACACTCACTCACTCATACACTCACTCATACACTCACTCACTCATACACTCACTCACTCATACACTCACTCACTCATACACTCACTCACTCATACACTCACTCACTCACTCATACACTCACTCACTCATACACTCACTCACTCACTCATACACTCACTCACTCATACACTCACTCACTCATACACTCACACACTCACTCACTCATACACTCACTCACTCATACACTCACTCATACATACACTCACTCACTCATACTCACTCATACACTCACTCACTCACTCATACACTCACTCACTCACTCATACACTCACTCACTCATACACTCACTCACTCACTCATACACTCACTCACTCTCTCATACACTCATACACTCACTCACTCATACACTCACTCACTCACTCATACACTCATACACTCACTCACTCATACACTCACTCACTCATACACTCACTCATACACTCATACACTCACTCACACTCATACACTCACTCACTCACTCATACACTCATACACTCACTCACTCATACACTCACTCACTCACTCATACACTCACACACTCACTCACTCATACACTCACTCACTCATACACTCACTCACTCACTCATACACTCACTCACTCATACACTCATACACTCAGTCACTCACTCATACACTCACTCACTCATACACTCACTCACACACTCACTCACTCACTCATACACTCACTCACTCATACACTCACTCACTCACTCATACACTCACTCACTCACTCATACACTCACTCACTCATACACTCACTCACTCACTCATACACTCACTCACTCACTCATACACTCACTCACTCACTCATACACTCACTCACTCATACACTCACTCACTCACTCATACACTCACTCACTCATACACTCACTCATACATACACTCACTCACTCATACTCACTCATACATTCACTCACTCACTCATACACTCACTCACTCATGCACTCACTCATACACTCACTCACTCATACACTCACTCACTCATACATTCACTCACTCACTCATACACTCACTCACTCATACATTCACTCACTCACTCATTCACTCACACACTCACTCACTCATACATACACTCATACACTCACTCA
>WFAB01003316.1:0-17954 GCA_018977245.1 Lethenteron camtschaticum | reverse complement strand
CACCACTCACCCACTCGCTCACCCCACTCTGTCACCCACTGGGTCACCCATTCAGTCACCCGTTCACTCACTCACCCACCCACCCACTCACCCACTCACTCGCCCACTCACCCACCCACCCATTCACCCACTCACCCACTCACTCACCCACTCACTCGCCCACACACTCGCTCAACCACTCACCCAGTCACCCACTGGGCCACTTGGTCACCCATTCAGTCACCCGTTCACCCACCCACCCACTCACCCAACCGCTCACTCGCTCACCACTCGCTCACCAGCTCACTCGGCACTCGCTCAACAGCTCGCTCACCCACTCGCTCACCCACTCGCTCACCAGCTCACTCGGGCACTCGCTCAACAGCTCGCTCACCCGCTCGCTCGCCCACTCGCTCACCAGCTCGCTCACTCACCCGCTCGCTCACTCGCTCGCTCGCCCGCTCACCAGCTCGCTCAACCGCTCGCTCACCCACTCGTTCGCCCACTCGCTCACTCGCTCGCTCACCAGCTCGCTCACCCACTCTGTCACCCGCTGGGTCACTCACTCTCTCACCACTCGCTCACCCACTCGCTCACCCACTCTGTCACCCACTGGGTCACTCGGTCACCCATTCAGTCACCCGTTCACTCACTCACCCACTCACCCACCCACTCACCCACTCATTCACTCACCCACTCACCCACCCACTCACCCACTCACCCACTCACTCATTCACTCACCCACCCATCCACCCACCCATTCACCCACTCACTCGCCCACTCGCCCACTCGCTCACTCGCTCACCCACTCACCCACTCACCCACCCACTCACCCACTCCCTCACCCACTCACTCACCCATTCACCCACTCACTCACCCACTCACTCACCCACTCACTCACCCACTCACCCACCCACTCACCCACTCACTCACCCACTCACTCACCCACCCACCCACTCACCCACCCACCACTCGCCCATGTATCGGTGAGTGTATAAGTGGTGAGCGTATTGGTGAGCCGGTCTTTCCTGTGGGGTGTCAGTCTATCTTCACAGGAGTGGTGAGTGTAGTGGTGAGTGTAGTGGTGAGTGTAGTAGTGAGTGTGGTGAGTGTAGTGGTGAGTGTAGTGGTGAGTGTAGTAGTGAGTGTGGTGAGTGTAGTGGTGAGTGTAGTAGTGAGTGTAGTGGTGAGTGTTGTGGTGAGTGTAGTGGTGAGCGCAGTGGTGAGCTAAGTGGTGAGTGTAGTAGTGAGTGTGGTGAGCGTAGTGGTGAGCGTAGTGATGAGCGTATTGGTGAGCGTAGTGGTGAGCGTAGTGGTGAGTGTGGTGGTGAGTGTACTAGTGGTGAGTGTAGTGGTGAGTGTAGTGGTGGTGATAGTAGTAGTGAGTGTAGTAGTGAGTGTAGTGGTGGTGAGTGTAGTGGTGAGCGTAGTGGTGAGCGTAGTGGTGAGCGTGGTGGTGAGTGTGGTGGTGAGTGTACTAGTGGTGAGTGTAGTGGTGAGTGTAGTGGTGAGTGTAGTGGTGAGTGTAGTGGTGGTGATAGTAGTAGTGAGTGTAGCAGTGAGTGTAGTGGTGGTGAGTGTAGTGGTGAGCATAGTGGTGAGCGTGGTGTTGAGCGTGGTGGTGAGTGTAGTGGTGAGTGTACTAGTGGTGAGTGTAGTGGTGAGTGTGGTGGTGAGTGTAGTGGTGAGTGTAGTGGTGGTGATAGTAGTAGTGAGTGTAGTAGTGAGTGTAGTGGTGGTGAGTGTAGTGGTGAGTGTAGTGGTGAGCGTAGTGGTGAGCGTGGTGTTGAGTGTGGTGGTGAGTGTAGTGGTGAGTGTACTAGTGGTGAGTGTAGTGGTGAGTGTAGTGGTGAGTGTGGTGGTGAGTGTAGTGGTGAGTGTAGTGGTGGTGATAGTAGTAGTGAGTGTAGTAGTGAGTGTAGTAGTGGTGAGTGTAGTGGTGAGCGTAGTGGTGAGCGTAGTGGTGAGCGTGGTGTTGAGTGTGGTGGTGAGTGTACTAGTGGTGAGTGTAGTGGTGAGTGTAGTGGTGAGTGTGGTGGTGAGTGTAGTGGTGAGTGTAGTGGTGAGTGTAGTGTTGAGTGTGGTGGTGAGTGTAGTGGTGAGCGTGGTGTTGAGCGTGGTGGTGAGTGTAGTGGTGAGCGTAGTGGTGAGCGTGGTGGTGAGCGTGGTGGTGAGTGTGGTGGTGAGTGTACTAGTGGTGAGTGTAGTGGTGAGTGTAGTGGTGAGTGTACTAGTGGTGAGTGTACTAGTGGTGAGTGTGGTGGTGAGTGTGGTGGTGAGTGTGGTGGTGAGTGTAGTGGTGAGTGTAGTGGTGAGTGTAGTGGTGAGCGTAGTGTTGAGCGTGGTGTTGAGCGTGGTGGTGAGTGTAGTGGTGAGTGTAGTGGTGAGTGTAGTGGTGAGCGTAGTGGTGAGCGTAGTGGTGAGCGTAGTGGTGAGTGTAGTGATGAGTGTAGTGGTGAGTGTAGTGATGAGTGTAGTGGTGAGTGTCGTGGTGAGTGTAGTGGTGAGTGTACTAGTGGTGAGCGTAGTGGTGGTGAGTATAGTGGTGAGTGTAGTGGTGACTATAGTGGTGAGTGTAGTGGTGAGTGTAGTGGTGAGTGTGGTGGTGAGTGTACTAGTGGTGAGTGTAGTGGTGAGCGTAGTGGTGAGTGTATCTTGTGTCTCTCCAGGGATGAGGGTTGCGAAGCAGGAAGACCTCAAGGAGATGGGAGACGTCTCCTCCGGCATGAGCAGCTCCATCATGCAGCTCTACCTCAAGAACGTGCTGGAGAGTTTCCTGTACTGCCACGCCGTGGTAACTCACCACTCACTCACCACGCCGCTCACCAACCTACTCACCACTCTACTCACCAACCTACTCGCTCGGTTTCTCACTCCACTCACTACACATTCACTCAATCACTCATTCAATCAGTCACTCAGTTAATCACTCAGTCACACACTCATTCACCCACCCACTCACCAACTCACTCAATCACCACTCACTCAACCACTCACCCACTCACTCACTAACTCACTCACCCACCCACTTACACACTCACCACTCACTAACTCACTCACCCACCCACTTACCCACTCACCAACTCACTCACCACTCACTCACCACGCCGCTCACCAACCTACTCACCACGCTGCTCACCAACCTACTCACCCACCTACTCGCTCGGTTTCTCACTCACTCACTACTCACTCACTCAATCAGTCACTCAGTTAATCACTCAGTCACACACTCATTCACCCACCCACTCACCAACTCACTTACCCACTCACTCACCACTCACTCACTCACCCACTCACTCACCCACTCACTCACTCACCACCTCACTCGCTCACTACTCGCTCACTACTCACTCACTACTCACACAGCACTCACTCACTCACCCACTCACTCACCAACCCACTTACCCACTCACTCACCCACTCACTCACTCACCAACCCACTCACCCACTCACTCACCCAACCACCCACTCACTCACCCACCAACTCACTACTCACACATCACTCACTCACCAACCCACTTACCCACTCACTCACCACTCACTCACCACTCACTCACTCACTCACCCACTCACTCACCCACTTGACCACTCACTCACCACTCACTCACCACTCACTCACTCACTCACCCACTTGACCACTCACTCACCACTCACTCACCAACCCACTTACCCACTCACTCACTACTCACTCACTACTCACTCACCACTCACCCACCCACTCACTCACGACTCACTCACTACTAGCTTGCAGCACTTGCCCCATCAGCTCGTGGCAGACTACACAGGGTGCCTTTGTCTTTGCCTTTGCAGGTGCGGAACTCTGCTCTGAACGTGGTGTGGCTCACACTCAACCAGGGCCTGGTGCATCCTGTACAGGTGATACTCACCACTCACTCACCACTCACTCACAACGTTCACCACTCACTCAATCACCTACACTCACCACTCACTCACTCACCACTCACTCACTCACCACGCTCACCACTCACTCACTCGCCACTCACTCACTCACCACTCACTCACTCACTCACCACTCACTCACTCACACACTCACCACTCACTCACTCACACACTCACCACTCACCGAGACATTGACACTCAACCAGGGCCTGGTGCATCCTGTACAGGTGATACTCACCACTCACCACTCACTCACCACACTCACCACTCACTCACCACTCACTCACCACGCTCACCACTCACTCACACACACAGAGTGAGTGGTGAGTGTGTGTGTCACACCGTGTGTGTGTGTCACACTGTGTGTGTGTGTCACACCGTGTGTATCACTGTGTGTGTGTGTGTATCACTGTGTGTGTGTGTGTATCACTGTGTGTGTGTGTGTGTACCACCACAGTGTGTGTGTGTATCACAGTGTGTGTATGTGTATCACTGTGTGTATCACTGTGTGTGTGTGTGTACCACCACAGTGTGTGTGTGTATCACTGTGTGTATCACTGTGTGTGTGTGTGTCACACTGTGTGTGTGTACCTCCACAGTGTGTGTATCACTGTGTGTCACTGTGTGTGTATGTGTGTGTATCACTGTGTGTGTGTGTGTGTATCACCGTGTATGTCACACTGTGTATGTGTGTATCACACATACACTGTGTGTGTATGACTGTGTGTGTGTCTGTATCACTGTGTGTGTGTGTGACTGTGTGTGTGTGTCACTGTGTGTGTGTGTATCCCTGTGTGTGTGTATCACAGTGTGTGTGTGTCACTGTGTGTGCGTGTGTCACAGTGTGTGTGTACCACCACAGTGTGTGTGTGTCACTGTGTGTGTCACTGTGTGTATCACTGTGTGTGTGTGTGTCACTGTGTGTGTGTGTGTCACTGTGTATGTGTGTGTGTCACTGTGTGTGTGTGTGTGTCACTGTGTGTGTGTGTGTGTCACTGTGTGTGTGTGTCACTGTGTGTGTATCACTGTGTGTGTGTCACTGTGTGTGTCACTGTGTGTATCACTGTGTGTGTGTGTCACTGTGTGTGTGTGTGTCACTGTGTATGTGTGTGTGTCACTGTGTTTGTGTGTGTCACTGTATGTGTGTGTGTGTGTCACTGTGTGTGTGTATATATCACTGTGTGTGTGTATGTGTGTGTGTCACTGTGTGTGTGTATCACTGGTGTATGTGTGTGTGTGTCACTGTGTGTGTGTATCACTGTGTGTGTGTGTCACTGTGTGTGTGTGTGTGTCACACTGTGTGTGTGTGTCACTGGTGTGTGTGTATATCACTGGTGTGTGTGTGTGTGTGTCACTGTGTGTGTGTCTGTGTGTGTGTAATCCTGTGTGTGTGTGTGTATGTGTTGTGTGTGTGTCACTGTGTGTGTGTGTCACTGTGTGTGTGTATCACTGTGTGTGGTGTGTCACTGTGTGTGTGTGTCACTGTGTGTGTGTCACACTGTGTGTGTGTATCACTGTGTGTGTGTGTCACTGTGTGTGTCACTGTGTGTGTGTCACACTGTGTGTGTATATCACTGTGTGTGTGTGTGTGTATGTGTGTGTGTATCACTGTGTGTGTGTGTCACTGTGTGTGTGTGTCACTGTGTGTGTGTGTCACTGTGTGTGTCACTGTGTGTGTGTGTCACTGTGTGTGTCACTGTGTGTGTGTCACTGTGTGTGTGTGTCACTGTGTGTGTGTGTCACTTGTGTGTGTGTGTCACTGTGTGTGTCACTGTGTGTGTGTCACACTGTGTGTGTGTGTCACTGTGTGTGTGTCACACTGTGTGTGTCACTGTGTGTGTGTGTCACTGGTGTGTGTCACTGTGTGTGGTGTCACTGTGTGTGTGTCACTGTGGTGTGTGTCACTGTGTGTGTGTGTGTCACTGTGTGTTGTTCCTGTGTGTGTGTATCACGTGTGTGTGTGTGTATCCGTGTGTGTGTATCCGTGTGTGTGTGTGTATCCGTGTGTGTGTGTATCACTGTGTGTATGTGTGTGTGTGTGTATGTGTGTGTGTCTGTATCACTGTGTGTGTGTGTGTGTGTATCCCTGTGTGTGTGTATCACAGTGTGTGTGTGTGTCACTGTGTGTGCGTGTGTCACAGTGTGTGTGTACCACCACAGTGTGTGTGTGTCACTGTGTGTGTCACTGTGTGTATCACTGTGTGTGTGTGTGTCACTGTGTGTGTGTGTGTCACTGTGTGTGTGTGTGTGTCACTGTGTGTGTGTGTGTGTCACTGTGTGTGTGTGTCACTGTGTGTGTATCACTGTGTGTGTGTCACTGTGTGTGTCACTGTGTGTATCACTGTGTGTGTGTGTCACTGTGTGTGTGTGTCACTGTGTATGTTGTGTGTCACTGTGTTGTGTGTGTCACTGTATGTGTGTGTGTGTGTCACTGTGTGTGTGTATATATCACTGTGTGTGTGTATGTGTGTGTGTATCACTGTGTATGTGTGTGTGTGTCACTGTGTGTGTGTATCACTGTGTGTGTGTGTCACTGTGTGTGTGTGTGTGTCACTGTGTGTGTGTGTCACTGTGTGTGTGTATTCACTGTGTGTGTGTGTGTATGTGTGTGTGTGTGTGTCACTGTGTGTGTGTCACTGTGTGTGTGTTTCACTGTGTGTGTGTGTGTATGTGTGTGTGTGTGTCACTGTGTGTGTGTGTCACTGTGTGTGTGTATCACTGTGTGTGTGTGTCACTGTGTGTGTGTGTCACTGTGTGTGTGTCACACTGTGTGTGTGTATCACTGTGTGTGTGTGTCACTGTGTGTGTCACTGTGTGTGTGTCACACTGTGTGTGTATATCACTGTGTGTGTGTGTGTATGTGTGTGTGTATCACTGTGTGTGTGTGTCACTGTGTGTGTGTGTCACTGTGTGTGTGTGTCACTGTGTGTGTCACTGTGTGTGTGTGTCACTGTGTGTGTCACTGTGTGTGTGTCACTGTGTGTGTGTGTCACTGTGTGTGTGTGTCACTTGTGTGTGTGTGTCACTGTGTGTGTCACTGTGTGTGTGTCACACTGTGTGTGTGTGTCACTGTGTGTGTGTGTCACTGTGTGTGTCACTGTGTGTGTGTCACTGTGTGTGTCACTGTGTGTGTGTGTCACTGTGTGTGTGTCACTGTGTGTGTGTGTGTGTGTCACTGTGTGTGTCACTGTGTGTGTCACTGTGTGTGTGTGTCACTTGTGTGTGTGTGTCACTGTGTGTGTCACTGTGTGTGTGTGTCACTGTGTGTGTGTGTCACTGTGTGTGTCACTGTGTGTGTGTCACTGTGTGTGTGTCACTGTGTGTGTGTGTCACACTGTGTGTGTGTCACTGTGTGTGTGTGTCACACTGTGTGTGTGTCACTGTGTGTGTGTCACTGTGTGTGTGTGTCACACTGTGTGTGTGTCACTGTGTGTGTGTCACACTGTGTGTGTGTACCACCACAGTGCGTGCCGTATCTGATCGCCATGGGTACGGACCCTGAGCCCGCGACCCGCAACAAAGCCGACCAGCAGCTGGTGGAGATCGACAAGAAATACTCGGGGTTCATACACGTACGTACACACACACGTACATACACTACATACACATACATTCATACACGTACGTACACACACACACACGTACATACACTACATACACATACATTCATACACGTACGTACACACACACACGTACATACACTACATACACATACATTCATACACGTACGTACACACACACACGTACATACACTACATACACATACATTCATACACGTACGTACCTACACACGTACATACACTACATACACATACATTCATACACGTACGTACCTACACACGTACACACGTACACACACACACATTCATACACGTACGTACACACACACACGTACACACACACTACATACACACTACATACACACATTCATACACGTACGTACCTACACACATACATACACACATACACGTACGTACACACGTGTACATACACATACACTCTACATACACATACATTCATACACGTACGTACACACACACATTCATACACATACACGTACGTACACACACACACGTACACACATACACGTACGTACACACACACACGTACGTACACACGCACACGTACATACGTACCTTACATACACATACATTCATACACGTACGTACCTACACACATACATACACGTACGTACACACGTGTACATACACATACACACTACATACACATACATTCATACACGTACGTACACACCTACACACACACATATACACACACACACATACACACTACATACACACATTCATACACACACATACACACTCACACATACACACGTACACTATGTACACACACACACGTACGTACCTACACACACACGTACCTTACATACACACACACATTCACACACGTACGTACACACACACACGTACACACACATACACACACATTCATACACGTACGTACACACACACATACACACACATTCACACACGTACACACACATACAATCACTCACATATCTCACCATGTCCCCCCCTCCTCCCCCCTTCCCCCTCTCCCCCCTCTCCCCCTCTCCCCCCCCTACCTCCTCTCCTCCCTCTCCCCCCTCCCCCCTCTCCCCCCCCCCCTCCCCCCCTCCCCCCCCTCCCCCTCTCCCCTCCCCCCCCTCTCCCCCCTCCCCCCCCCCCTCCCCTTGACAGATGAAGGCGGTGGCAGGCATCAAGATGTCCTACCAGCTGCAGCTCTGCATCCGCGAGGGGGCAGCAGCAGCAGCAGCAGCAGCGACGTCAGGAGGGGCGGCGAGGGAGGGGCCGAGGGGAGGGGAGGGGCGGCGGGGGGGGCGGGGGGGCAGGAGGAGGGGGAAGAGGGGGGGAGGAGGAGGAGGAGGAGGGGAGGGAGGAGGAGGAGGAGGTGGAGGGGAGGGGCTGGTGGATGCGACGGGGGTGTCGGTGATCCGTGGCTGGCGTCAGGAGGAGAACCCAGCGGCGCTTTGCGCTCACCTCTACACGCTGATCCGCACCAACAGGCAGCACCGTCGCGCACTCGTGCTGTCCCTACTCAACCTGTTTGATGACTCCACAGTGAGTCACTCAGTCGCTCGCTCGCTCGCTCAGTCACTCGCTCAGTCACTCAGTCGCTCGCTCAGTCAGCCACTCGCTCAGTCACTCGCTCAGTCACTCGCTCAGTCACTCGCTCAGTCACTCAGTCACTCGCCCACCTCTACACGCTGATCCGCACCAACAGGCAGCACCGTCGCGCACTCGTGCTGTCCCTACTCAACCTGTTTGATGACTCCACAGTGAGTCACTCAGTCGCTCGCTCGCTCAGTCACTCGCTCAGTCGCTCGCTCGCTCAGTCACTCACTCGCTCAGTCACTCGCTCAGTCACTCGCTCAGTCACTCACTCAGTCACTCGCTCAGTCACTCGCTCAGTCACTCAGTCACTCGCTCACCTCTACACGCTGATCCGCACCAACAGGCAGCACCGTCGCGCACTCGTGCTGTCCCTACTCAACCTGTTTGACGACTCCACAGTGAGTCACTCAGTCGCTCGCTCGCTCGGTCACTCGCTCAGTCGCTCGCTCGCTCAGTCACTCACTCAGTCGCTCGCTCGCTCGCTCAGTCACTCGCTCAGTCACTCAGTCGCTCGCTCAGTCAGCCACTCGCTCAGTCACTCGCTCAGTCACTCGCTCAGTCACTCGCTCAGTCACTCAGTCGCTCGCTCAGTCAGCCACTCGCTCAGTCACTCACTCGCTCAGTCACTCAGTCACTCGCCCACCTCTACACGCTGATCCGCACCAACAGGCAGCACCGTCGCGCACTCGTGCTGTCTCTACTCAACCTGTTTGATGACTCCACAGTGAGTCACTCAGTCACTCGCTCGCTCGCTCAGTCACTCGCTCAGTCGCTCGCTCAGTCACTCAGTCGCTCGCTCAGTCAGCCACTCGCTCAGTCACTCGCTCAGTCACTCGCTCAGTCACTCGCTCAGTCACTCAGTCGCTCGCTCAGTCAGCCACTCGCTCAGTCACTCGCTCGCTCGCTCACTCAGTCACTCACTCAGTCACTCACTCAGTTACTCAGTCACTCACTCACTCACTCAGTCACTCACTCGCTCAGTCACTCGCTCACCTCTACACGCTGATCCGCACCAACAGGCAGCACCGTCGCGCACTCGTGCTGTCCCTACTCAACCTGTTTGATGACTCCACAGTGAGCAGCTCACTCACTCGCTCAGTCACTCACTCAGTCACTCAGTCGCTCGCTCAGTCAGCCACTCGCTCAGTCACTCGCTCAGTCGCTCAGTCACTCGCTCAGTCACTCGCTCAGTCACTCGCTCGCTCAGCCACTCGCTCACTCGCTCAGTCACTCGCTCGCTCAGCCACTCGCTCACTCGCTCAGTCACTCGCTCAGTCACTCACTCAGTCACTCGCTCAGTCACCCACCCACCCACTCACCCACCCACCCCCTCACCCACCCACCCACTCACCCACCCACTCCCTCACCCACCCACCCACTCACCCACTCACTCACCCACTCACCCACTCACTCACCCACCCACCCACTCACCCACCCACCCACTCACCCACCCACTCACCCACCCACCCACTCACCCACCCACCCACTCACCCACCCACTCACCCACCCACCCACTCACCCACCCACCCCTCTGCGTGTCTCTTGAGCAGCAGAAGCCCGACCTGCGGCTGCTGCTCTACGTGGCCGACAACTTGGCCTACTTCCCGTTCCTCAGCCAGGACGAGCCGCTCTTCCTCATGCACCACCTGGACGTGCGCCTCTCCGTCTCGGGCTCCAACCTCCTGCAGGCCTTCCGAGAGGTGCCCGCTCGCTCGCTCACTCGCTCACACGCTCACACGCTCACTCGCCTGCTCACACGCTCACACGCTCACACGCCTGCTCACACGCTCACATGCTCGCTCACACGCTCACCCCGCTCACACGCTCACACGCTCACATGCTCGCTCACACGCTCACCCGCTCACACGCTCGCTCACTCGCTCACTCGCTCACCCGCTCACACGCCTGCTCACACGCTCACTCACTCACCCACCCACCCACCCACTCACTCACTCACTCACCCACTCACCCACCCACCCACCCACTCACCCACCCACCCACCCATTCACCCACCCACTCACCCACCCACCCACCCATTCACCCACTCACCCACCCACTCACCCTCCCTCTCACACGCTCACACGCTCGCTCACACGCTCACCCGCTCACACGCTCGCTCACTCGCTCACTCGCTCACACGCTCGCTCACACGCTCACACGCTCGCTCACCCGCTCGCTCACACACTCACCGCTCACTCGCTCGCTCACTCGCTAGTACACTCACTCACTAGTACACTCGCTCACTCACTAGTACACTCACTCACTCATTAGTACACCTCCACCTCACTAGTACACTCACTCACTAGTACACTCACTCACTAGTACACTCACTCACTAGTACACTCACTCACTAGTACACTCACTCACTAGTACACTCACTCACTAGTACACTCACTCACTAGTACCTCACTCACTAGTACACTCACTCACTCACTAGTACACTCACTCACTCACTAGTACACTCACTCACTCATAGTACACTCACTCACTAGTACACTCGCTCACTCACTAGTACACTCACTCACTCATTAGTACACTCACTCACTAGTACACTTACTCCTAGTACACTCACTCACTAGTACACTCGCTCACTCACTAGTACACTCACTCACTCATTAGTACACTCACTCACTAGTACACTCACTCACTAGTACACTCACCACTATACACCACTCACTAGTACACTCACTAGTACACTCACTCACTAGTACACTCACTCACTAGTACACTCACTCACTAGTACACTCACTCACTAGTACACTCACTCACTAGTACACTCACTCACTAGTACACTCACTTCACTCACTAGTACACTCACTCACTAGTACACTCACTCACTAGTACACTCACTCACTAGTACACTCACTCACTAGTACACTCACTCACTAGTACATCACTCACTATACCACTCACGTACACTGACTAACGAGTACATTCACTCACTAATACACTCACTCACTCACTAATACACTCGCTCACTCACTAATACACCACTCACTCACTAATACACTCGCTCACTCACTAATACACTCACTCACTCACTAATACACTCGCTCACTCACTAATACACTCACTCACTCACTAATACACTCGCTCACTCACTAATACACTCGCTCACTCACTAATACACTCGCTCACTCACTAATACACCACTCACTCACTAATACACTCACTCACTAATACACTCACTCACTAATACACTCACTCACTCACTAATACACCACTCACTCACTAATACACTCCACTCACTAATACACTCGCTCACTCACTAATACACTCGCTCACTCACTAATACACTCGCTCACTCACTAATACACTCGCTCACTCACTAATACACTCGCTCACTCACTAATACACTCACTCACTAATACACTCACTCACTCACTAATACACTCACTCACTAATACACTCACTCACTCACTAATACACTCACTCACTAATACACTCACTCACTAATACACTCGCTCACTCACTAATACACTCGCTCACTCACTAATACACTCGCTCACTCACTAATACACTCGCTCACTCACTAATACACTCACTCACTAATACACTCACTCACTAATACACTCACTCACTAATACACTCACTCACTAATACACTCACTCACTAATACACTCACTCACTCACTAATACACTCACTAATACACTCACTAATACACTCACTAATACACTCATTAATACACTCACTAATACACTCACTAATACACTCACTCACTCACTAATACACTCACTCACTAATACACTCACTCACTCACTAATACACTCACTAATACACTCACTAATACACTCACTAATACACTCACTAATACACTCACTAATACACTCACTCACTTGAGCTTTGTCTGTGCCACCACCACCTCCACCACTGCCCCCACTACCACAACCACCACCACCTCCACCACCACCTCCATCTCCACCACCACCACCCCATTACCACCATCTCCACCACCACCACCACCACCCACCCCCACCACCATCACCACCCCACCACCATCACCACCCCCACCACCATCACCACCCCCACCACCATCACCACCCCCACCACCATCACCACCCCCACCACCATCACCACCCCCACCACCACCACCCCCACCACCATCTCCACCACCACCACCACCACCCACCCCCACCACCATCACCACCCCCACCACCATCACCACCCCCACCACCATCACCACCCCCACCACCATCACCACACCCCCACCACCACCACCCCCACCACCATCACCACCCCCACCACCATCTCCACCACCACCACCACCACCCACCCCCACCACCATCACCACCCCCACCACCATCACCACCCCACCACCATCACCACCCCCACCACCATCACCACCCCCACCACCATCACCACCCCCACCACCATCACCACCCCCACCACCACCACCCCCCCACCACCATCACCACCACCACCACCCACCCCCACCACCATCACCACCCCCACCACCATCACCACCCCCACCACCATCACCACCCCCACCACCATCACCACCCCCACCACCACCACCCCCACCACCATCACCACCACCACCACCCACCCCCACCACCATCACCACCCCCACCACCATCACCACCCCCACCACCATCACCACCCCCACCACCATCACCACCCCCACCACCATCACCACCCCCACCACCATCACCACCCCCACCACCATCACCACCCCCACCACCACCACCCCCACCACCATCACCACCACCACCTCCATCACCACCTCCACCACCACCTCCACCACCACTGCCCCCACCACCATCACCACCACCATCACCCACCACCACCACCATTACCCTACCATCTCCACCACCACCACCTCCACCACTGCCCCCACTACCACCACCATCTCCACCACCCCCCCACTACCACCATCTCCACCATCTCCACCACCACCTTCATCTCCACCACCACCTCCACCACCACTGCCCCCACCACCACCACCATCTCCACCACCCCCACCACCACCCGCAGGCCCTGATCAGGAAGAAGCCACCGCCGCCTCCTCCCCTCAAAAAGGACGATGTGCGGAGGAGGGAGGAGGAGGGGGGGAGGAGGAGGGAGAAGGTGGAGGAGTTGGAGGTGGAGGAGTTGGAGGAGGAGGAGGTGGACAGCAGCAGGAGGTGGACGACGAGGACGACAATGATGGTGCCGAGTCAACAGCAGCAGCAGCAGCAGCAGCTGAGGGGAGGAAAAGCGTCAAACGCAAACGGAGGCAGCTGGAGCGGAGCTCACGCCGGAGCTCACGCGACCAGCAGCAGCAGCAGCAGCAGGAGGAGGAGGAGGGGGGTGACGATGAAGAGGTGGAGGAGGAGGAGGTGGAGGAGGTGGAGGAGGAGGGAAGTGACGGTGGCAGCTCCAGAGGTGGAGTTGGAGGTGGAGCGGTGGGGGTGGAGGTGTCCAGGAGGTCGCGATGGAGGAGGAGACGGAGGAGGAGGAGACGGGCAGCTTCCAGGGCATCGTCGGCCATCGCCGCTGCCTCGTCGTCCCGGAGGGCGGGCGACGGTAACGATGGTAACGATGGTAACGACGACGGTAACGACGACGATAACGACGGTAACGAAGACGATGGCGAAGATGGCGAAGATGGCGACGATTCGAAAGCCGGCAGCGACGATGACGATGGCGGTGACGACGATGAGGAGGAGGTGGTGGTGGAGCGTCGCGACGGGGGCGGAGGAGGAGGGTGGAGGTGGTGGAGGTGGTGGAGGAGGTGGATGACGATGAGGACCTGGACGAGGTGGATGTGGAGGAGCTGCTGTCGAGGCTGCCGGCCGAGGCGGCTCCGCTGCTGGAGTTTGCACTCGCATCGCAAGGCCTGCTGCTGCTACTCGTGCTCAAGCAGCACCTCAAGGAGCTGTACGGGTTCACAGACGGGTGAGTGGTGGGTGGGTGAGTGAGTGAGTGGGTGGGTGGGTGAGTGAGTGACTGAGTGGGTGAGTGAGTGAGTGACTGAGTGAGTGGGTGGGTGACTGAGTGACTGAGTGAGTGGGTGAGTGAGTGAGTGGGTGAGTGAGTGGGTGAGTGGTGGGTGGGTGAGTGAGTGAGTGGGTGGGTGGGTGAGTGAGTGGGTGACTGAGTGACTGAGTGAGTGGGTGAGTGAGTGAGTGACTGACTGACTGAGTGACTGACTGAGTGACTGACTGGGTGGCTGCTGGAGTTTGCACTCGCCTCGCAAGGCCTGCTGCTGCTACTCGTGCTGAAGCAGCACCTCACAGACGGGTGAGTGGTGGGTGGGGTGGATGAGTGAGTGGGTGACTGACTGACTGACTGAGTGAGTGAGTGAGTGAGTGGGGTGGTGGGTGGGTGGGTGAGTGAGTGAGTGAGTGGGTGGGTGGGTGGGTGAGTGGGTGGGTGAGTGGGTGGGTGGGTGGGTGAGTGAGTGGGTGACAGTCTGACTGACTGAGTGAGTGAGTGGGTGTGTGAGTGAGTGACTGGGTGGGTGGGTGAGTGGGTCATTGAGTGGGTCAGTGGGTGGGTGGGTGAGTGGGTGACTGACTGAGTGAGTGGGTGATGGACTGAGTGAGTGGGTGAGTGGCTGAGTCAGTGAGTGAGTGAGTGTCATCTCTCTCTCCCCATCTCCCCCAGTAAGATCCAGAAGTACCTCTCTCTCTCACACTCTCTCACACTCTCTCACACTCTCACACACTCTCTCACACTCTCACACACTCTCTCACACTCTCTCACACTCTCTCACACTCTCACACACTCTCTCACACTCTCACACTCTCCCTCACACTCTCTCACACACTCTCACACTCTCCCTCACACTCTCTCACACACTCTCACACTCTCCCTCACACTCTCTCACACTCTCTCACACTCTCCCTCACACTCTCTCACACACTCTCACACACTCCCTCACACTCTCTCACACACTCTCACACTCTCTCTCACACTCTCTCACTCTCTCTCACATTCTCTCACGCTCTCTCTCACACACTCTCTCACACTCTCTCACACTCTCTCACACACTCTCACACTCTCTCACGCTATCACACTCTCTCTCACACTCTCTCACACTCTCTCACGCTATCACACTCTCTCTCACACTCTCTCTCACACTCTCCCCCCTCACCATGTCTGTCTGTGTGTGAGCTCAGTAAGATCCAGAAGTACTCTCCCACCGAGTCAGCCAAGGCCTACGACAAGGCCTGCTCCCGCAAGCCGGGCGTGCGCTTCTCCCCGCGCCAGGTGCTCGAGACGCTGCGACGGGGACTGCCCAGACCGCCGCTGTCGACGGCGGCACGCAGAGCCATCCTGCGCCACTACGTGGACGTGAGAGCGCTGACACCACACACACAGTGTCACACACACACAGTGTCACACACACACACACAGTGTCACACACACACACACACTCTCACCAGCCGCACGCAGAGCCATCCTGCGCCACTACGTGGACGTGAGGGCGCACAGTGTCACACACACACTACCACCACACACACACACAGTGTCACACACACACTACCACCACACACACACACAGTGTCACACACACACTACCACCACACACACACACAGTGTCACACACACACTACCACCACACACACACACAGTGTTACACACACACACAGTGTCACATACAGTGTCACACACACAGTGTCACAACAACAACAACAACAACCGCCATTCGCCACTAAGTGGCGGTGACGTCACCACGATGCTTGTGCCAGGCCAAGTGCACCTTGAGGCCACGTGAAGTGTCGAAAGCCCGCTGGCAGGAGGTCACGGGGCAGACCCAGGTGCCACGGGTCGACTGACCGAGATGACCGAGATGACTGGCTGATGCACCACCTGTGCCCCCTACTGTGCCAACTTGCTGTGCTTTAGCCACCCGGCGCTCCGCTCGTTGTTGTGAGCGTCGCTCCTCCGCCCTCCGTTGTTGTTGGAGGGCGACTGCCTCCAACTGCCCAGTAGCGTCCTTCACGAGCCTCCTCCACTGAGGCCGATCTTGACACCGCTGGTACCGGTCATCGGCAAGTCCACTCAGCTCCACGTCCTCCTGTACCACATCACTCCATCTCTTCTCCAGCCCGTGCCGCGCCCGTTTAGCCCCCTCGATCCGGCCGAACAAAAGCTGTTTAGGCATGCGGTGACTGGGCATGTGTCACACACACAGTGTCACACACACAGTGTCACACACACACACACAGTGTCACACACACAGTGTCACACACACACACACAGTGTCACACACACACACACACGCTACCACCACACACACTACCACCACACACACTACCACCACACACACACAGACACACACACACAGACACACACACGCTACCACCACACACACTACCACCACACACACTACCACCACACACACACGCTACCACCACACACACGCACACACGCTACCACCACACACACACACGCTTGCACCACCACACACACAGACACACACACACTACCACCACACACACAGTGTCACACACACGCTTGCACCACCACACACACACACACTACCACACACACACACACGCTACCACCACACACACACAGACACACACACGCTGCTACTGTGACACTGCAGCACTGTGTGTGTGTGTAGCGCTACGCTACGAACCCGGCCACCCGAGTTCGATTCCCGCTCACGGCCAACACCGTCAGTGACGATTGTCTGAATTGGTCCTGGGCCTCCCCTAGGTGGACTCAGCCTCAAATGAGTACCTGGTGTAGCTGTAGTGTGTAGTGAACATCGCCACTGGGGAGACAAAGGCGGCCGGGCGTGGTGCTGGCCACCCACCCCCTCGTGTGCCGTGCCGGCCTTCATAGGTGCTCGCTAACAGCACTTGCCCCTACAGTCTGTTAAGGCTACACGGGGATCTTTGTCTTTATCTGTGTGGTGTGTGTTCTGTGTGTGTCTGTGTGTGTGTCTGGTGTGTGTGTGTGTGGTGTGTGTGTGGTGTGTGTGTCTGTGTGTGTCTGTG
>WFAB01003315.1:0-18002 GCA_018977245.1 Lethenteron camtschaticum | reverse complement strand
TGTGTTGTGTGTGGTGTGTGTGTAGGTGTGGTGTGTGTGTGTAGGTGTGTGTGTAGGTGTGTGTGTGTGTAGGTGTGTGTGTAGGTGTGTGTGTGTGTAGTGTGTGTGTTAGGTGTGTGTGTATGTAGGTGTGTGTGTAGTGTGTGGTGTGTAGTGTGTGTGTAGGTGTGTGTGTAGGTGTGTGTGTGTGTGTGTGTGTTGTGTGTGTGTAGGGTGTGTGTGTGTGTAGTTGTGTGTAGAGTGTGTGTGTGTAGTTGTGTGTGTGTGTAGTGTGGTGTGTGTAGGTGTCTGTGTGTAAGTTTGTGTGTAAGTATGTGTGTGTAGGTGTGTGTGTGTGTAGTTGTGTGTGTGTGTAGGTGTGTGTGTGTGTGTGTAGGTGTGGTGTGTAGGTGTGTGTGTAATTGTGTGTGTGTGTTGGTGTGTGTGTAGTTGTGTGTGTAGGTGTAGGTGTGTGTGTGGTTGTGTGTGTGTGTAGGTGTGTGTGGGTGTAGGTGTGTGTTGGTGTGTGTGTGCAATTGTGTGTGTTGGTGTGTGTGTAGTTGTGTGTGTGTAGGTGTAGGTGTGTGTGTGGTTGTGTGTGTAGGTGTGTGTGTGTGTAGGGTGTGAGTGTGTGTGTAGGTGTGTGTGTAGGTATGTGTGTGTGTGTAGGTGTGTGTGTGTGTGTAGTTGTGTGAGTGTTTGTGTGTAGGTGTGTGTAGGTGTAGGTGTGTGTGTGTGTGTGTGTAGGTGTGTGAGTAGGTGTGTGAGTAGGTGTTTGTGTGTAGTTGTGTGTGTAGGTGTGTGTGGTGTGTAGTTGGTGTGTGAGTTGTAGGTGTGTGTAGGTGTGTGTGTGTAGTGTGTGTGTAGTTGTGTGTGTGTAGGTGTGTGTGTGTAGGTGTGTGTGTGTGTGTAGGTGTGTGTGTGTGTGTGTAGGTGGTGTGTGTGTAGGGTGTGTGTGTGTAGGTGTGTGTAGGTGTGTGTAGGTGTGTGGTGTGTGTAGGTGTGTATAGGTGTGTGTGTTTGTGTGGTGTATTAGGTGTGTGTGTGTGTATGGTGTGTGTGTGTAGGGTGTGTGTAGGTGTTGTGGTAGGTGTGTGTGTGGTAAGGTGTGGTGTGTAGGTGTGTGTGTGTAGGTGTGTGTGTAGGTGTTTGTGTAGGTGTGTGTGTGTGTAGGTGTGTGAGTAGGTGTGTGAGTAGGTGTTTGGTTAGTTGTGTGTGAGTAGGTGTTTGTGTGTGTAGGTGTGTGTGTAGGTGTGTGTGTGTGTAGGTGTGTGTGTAGGTGTGTGGTGTGTCTAGGTGTGTGTGTAGGTGTTTGTGTAGGTGTGTGTATGTGTAGGTGTGTGAGTAGTGTGTGTGAGTAGGTGTTTGTGTAGTTGTGTGTGGTAGGTGTGTGGAAGGTGTGTGTAGGTGTGTGTGTGTAGGTGTGTGGTAGTTGTGTGTGTATGTGTGTTTGTAGGTGTGTGTTGTAGTTGTGTGTGTAGGTTTGTGTGTAGGTGTGTGTGTGTAGGTGTGTGTGTGTGATGGTGTTTGTGTAGTTGTGTGTGAGTAGGTGTGTGAGTAGGTGTGTGTAGGTGTGTGGTGTGTGTATATGTGTGTGTTTGTAAGTGTTTGTGTCTAGTTGTGTGTGTAGGTGTTTGTGTGTAGTTGTGTGTAGGTGTGTGTGTATAGGTGTGTGTGTGTATAGGTGTGTGTAGGTGTATGTATAGGTGTGTGTGTAGGTGTGTGTGTGTAGGTGTGTGTGTAGGTGTGTGTGTGTGTAGGTGTGTGGTGTGTGTAGGTGTGTGTGTAGTTGTGTTGTGAGTAGGTGTATGAATAGGTGTGTGAGTAGGTGTGGTGTAGGTGTATGTAGGTATGTGTGTGTAGTTGTGTGTGTAGGTGTGTGTGTGTAGGTGTGTGTGTGTAGTGTGTGTGTGTGTGTAGTTGTGTGTAGGTGTGTGTGTAGGTGTGTGTAGGTGTGTGTGTAGGTGTGTGTAGGTGTGTGTGTAGTTGTGGTGTAGGTGTGTGTAGGTGTGTGTGTGTAGGTGTGTGTGTGGTTGTGTGTGTAGGTGTAGGTATGTGTGTAGGTGTGTGTGTGTAGGTGTGTGTGTGTGTAGGTGTGTGTATGTAGGTGTAGGTGTGTGTGTAGTTGTGTGAGTAGGTGTGTGTGTGTAGGTGTGTGTATGTAGGTGTAGGTGTGTGTAGTTGTGTGAGTAGGTGTGTGTGTGTAGGTGTGTGTATGTAGGTGTAGGTGTGTGTGTAGTTGTGTGAGTAGGTGTGTGAATAGGTGTGTGTAGGTGTTTGTAGTATGTGTGTGTGTAGTTGTGTGTGTAGGTGTGTGTGTGTAGGTGTGTGTAGGTGTGCGTGTAGGTGTGTGTGTGTAGGTGTGTGTGTAGTTGTGTGTGTAGGTGTGTGTGTGTAGGTGTGCGTGTAGGTGTTGTGTGTGTAGTTGTGTGTGTAGGTGTTTGTTTAGTTGTGTGTGAGTAGGTGTGTGAGTGTAGGTGTGTGTGTGTGTAGATGTGTGTGTGTGTAGTTGTGTGTAGGTGTGTGTAGTGTGTGTAGGTGTGTGTGTGTAGGTGTTTGTGTGAGTAGGTGTGTGAGTGTAGGTGTGTGTGTGTAGTTGTGTGTAGGTGTGTGTGTGTAAGTGTGTGTGTAGGTGTGTGTGTGTGTAGGTGTGTGTGTAGTTGTGTGTGAGTAGGTGTGTGTAGGTGTATGTAGGTATGTGTGTAGTTGTGTGTGTAGGTGTGTGTGTGTAGGTGTGTGTGTAGGTGTGTGTGTGTAGTTGTGTGTAGGTGTGTGTGTGTAGGTGTAGGTGTGTGTAGGTGTGTGTGTGAAAGGTGTGTGTGTAGGTGTGTGTGTGTAGGTGTGTGTGTGTAGGTGTGTGTGTAGTTGTGTGTGCAGGTGTGTGTGTGTAGTTGTGTGTGTAGGTGTGTGTGTGTGTAGGTGTGTGTGTGTGTAGGTGTTTGTTTAGTTGTGTGTGAGTAGGTGTGTGAGTGTAGGTGTGTGTGTGTGTAGTTGTGTGTAGGTGTGAGTAGGTGTGTGTAGGTGTGTGTGTAGGTGTGTGAGTGTAGGTGTGTGTGTGTAGTTGTGTGTAGGTGTGTGTGTGTAGGTGTGTGTGTAGGTGTGTGTGTGTAGTTGTGTGTGTAGGTGTGTGTGTGTAGGTGTGTGCGTAGGTGTGTGTGTAAGTGTGTGTGTCTAGGTGTAGGTGTGTGTGTGTGTAGGTTTGTAGGTGTGTGTGTATAGTTGTGTGTGTTTAGGTGTGTGTGAAGGTATGTGTGTGTAGGTGTGTGTGTAGGTGTGTGTAGGTGTGTGTGTAGGTGTGTGTATGTAGTTGTGTGTTTGTGTAGGTGTGTGTGTGTGTAATTGTGTGTGTGTAGTTGTGTGTAGGTGTGTGTGTGTAGGTGTGTGTGTGTTGGTGTGTGTGTGTAGGTGTTTGTGCAGTTGTGTTTGCAGGTGTGTATGTAGGTGTGTGTGTGTGTAGTTGTTTGTGTGTAGTTGTGTGTGTGTAGGTGTGTGTAGGTGTGTGTGTAGTGTGTGTGTGTGTAGGTGTGTGTGTGTAGGTGTGTGTGTAGGTGTGTGTGTAGGTGTGTGTAGTTGTGTGTGCAGGTGTGTGTGTGTAGTTGTGTGTGTGTGTGTAGGTGTGTGTAGTTGTGTGTGTGTGTGTAGGTGTGTGTGTGTGTGTGTAGTTGTGTGTGTGTGTAGGTGTGTGTGTGTAGTTGTGTGTGTGTGTGTAGGTGTGTGTGTGTGTGTAGTTGTGTTATTAGGGGGAAAAACGTGCATGATCACAAATCCCTATTTTACACCATCAATAAAGTAACCTGCAGTGCCACACCTATTACCATCATTATGGGAAAGAACAGTGATCTAATTTCTGACCCCCAGGAACAGGTTTGCAGATTTGCTGAGCATTTCTGTGAGGTCCTGGGGGAGGGGAAATCTCTCAGCCAGGAAAACATCATGGCACAAAGTGGGGATAACCCTGCTGAGTCTGCGGTGCCTCAAATATTGGAAGAGGTCACCCCCTCTGAGCGGCTGGCTGAGGTGCCATCTGTTGAGGAAGTACCGAAGGCGATCCAGAATCTGAGACCAGGAAAGGCACCGGGCACAGATGATCTCCCAAGCGAAATGCTGAGGGATGGTGGCGTTTGTGCACAGACTGCCCTATATGACATCATAACAACAGTCTGGACCACTGGACGGGTTTCGCAGGATTGGCAGGATGCCCTGGTGGTCACCCTTTTTAAGAAATGGGACCACACAGACTGTAACAACTACAGGGGCATCTCACTCCTCAGTGTGCCGGGAAAGGTCCTGGCCAGGATTATTCAACATCGCCTTGCTAGGCACGCTGAGGAGAGGCTTGCAGAGCCCCAATGAGGTTTCAGGAAAGGGCGGTCCTGCACAGATGCCATATTTTCTGTCCGTCTGCTACAGCAGAGGTGTAGGGAATTCCAACAAGACCTACATCTCTGCTTTATTGACCTGGTCAATGCCTATGATACCATCAGTAGGCCTGGGCTCTGGGTTGTTCTTCGTGCTTTCGGAGTCCCTGACCCTCTGCTCACGATCATTAAGGACTTTCATGATGGTGAGCGGGCCCGGGTAAAACTACATGGCCGGGATTCAGAGCCTTTCCCTGTACACCTTGGGGTGCGACAGGGTTGTCCTCTGGCTCCCACATTATTTAGCATCTATTTTGACCACGTAGTTCGTGAAGCCTTCAATAGCTGTACCGGGGGAATTTCCATTTGGTACAGATATAATGGGAGGCTGATTGATGCCCGGGTGCGATCAAGGGATGGCTCCCTATTGGTCAACCACGTTATGTACAGTGAGGGAAAAAAGTATTTGATCCCCTGCTGATTTTGTACGTCTAACAACAAAAAATCCAGAAAAACGCATGTCAAAAATGTATACCGGGAATGCGTCGCGCTGTCGTCTGCTTAGCAGAGGTCGCAAACGGGTTTTGATTCCTTACCCGTACCTGTACCCGGCCGTACCAGGGTCGCAAACGGGTACCCGTACCCTACCCGATACCCGGCTACCGGTACCCGGCCGGGTACGGGTAGCGTACGGGTATCGGGTACCCGATTGCGACCTCTGGGATGAAGCCACGTTGCAGGCGCGGGTGGGTTGATTCTAGGAACTTGAATTGTGAGAAGAGACAAGACGTTGGGAAATGAGTGACAAACGGTGACTCACCAGTGACTCACGGCCTACCCGTACCCGTACCCGGCCACACCAGGGTCGCAAACTCTCCCACTCACTCACTCACCCACCCCCCAATTCAGCTACTCACTCACTCACCCACCCACTCACCCACTCACTCACTCACCCACTCACCCACTCACCCACCCACGCACTCACGCACCCCCCAATTCAGCTACTCACTCACTCACCCACCCACTCGCCCACTCACTCACCCACTCACTCACCCACCCACTCACCCACTCACCCACTCACTCACTCACGCACTCACGAACTCACTCACCCACTCACTCACTCACACACCCACTCACCCACTCACGAACTCACTCACTCACTCACCCACGCACCCACTTACTCACCCACCAACCAGAGGTCGCAGACGGGTTTTGATTCCTTACCCGTACCCGGCCGCACCAGGGTCGCAAACGGGTACCCGTACCCGTACCCGATACCTGGCTACCCGTACCCGGCCGGGTATCGGGTAGGGTACGGGTATCGGGTACCCGGTTGCGACCTCTGCTGCTTAGGGACCAGAGCACCGACGAATGTCAAAGCGGAGGCTTTGTTTTGCTTGGAGATTTATTTTGGCCGGCGTAAAAAAGTGTGCATGCAAATAAACTTGCGGTAAAATTAACAAAACGTGCATGCAAATACCCCGCGGTAACTGTACATCAGACGCGTGCGAAAACCCTAAACGAACAGAAGTAAAAAAAAAAAGCAAACGTAAGAATAAATAAACAAAGGCAAATTAATTCTAGATTTGAAGCTTTCGTGACTGCAAGGAATCATATTCTTAGGTTTTTTCGGTAAAGTCACCGCGTAGGTAAAACATCAAAATTAATGAAAATAAAATAAAACAAAAAATCACGACGTTTCGGAGGCAACACAAGTCTCCGTCATCAGGTGGGACCGTCACAGCCGAATTAGCTGCATCAAGTGAAGCAATGATTCAAGATGTAATCCCTTATAAGCAAGTTGAAGGGAGGTGGAGAGAGGGGGGGGGCTTATCAGACTATGGTAGCCAATGAATGGAAACGCTCCTCCTCCCTCCCGATACGTTTCCATTCATTGGCTACCCCAGTCTGATAAGCTCCCCCCCCCTCTCCACCTCCCTTCAACTTGCTTATAAGGGATTACATCTTGAATCATTGCTTCACTTGATGCAGCTAATTCGGCTGTGACGGTCCCACCTGATGACGGAGACTTGTGTTGCCTCCGAAACGTCGTGATTTTTATTTTCATTAATTTTGATGTTTTACCTACGCGGTGACTTTACCGAAAAAACCTAAGAATAAAGGCAAATAAATATATTCAAAGATAAAAGAATGAACAAAATGATAGCACGAAATGTTTGTATTCTTGTGTAAGTTTCACTCCGCAAGCATTGTACCGTTATCACGAAAATTAAGCGTGAATTGTTCACGGTATAATCACCGAAACAAATGCGGCATTCTGTGGTTCTTTCGGTAAAGGTCACGTAGGTAGAACTAAAAATTAACCCGTAAAAACTAAGTTTTTCACTCTAAATCCTTTATATGCGTGGCGGCTAGAGTCCTCTCGTCCTCTGGCTTGAGATGGCTGCCACCTATGGGTCAGATGATTGTCTGCCACCATTAAGCAATTGGTAATTAAATTTTTAATTTGTTTTCCCTAAAAAGTGTAAAATTTTTGGGAAAATATTTTTTCACGAACATTAATTGTCTCGCACAACGAGTCTGTGTGCAAAATGTCAGCTCGATTGGATCACGGGAAGTGGGTTAAAAAACGACCGAAAGATTTGCACGGTCGTAAGCAAGCAAGCAAGCACGCAAGCACGCAAGCAAGCAAGCAAGCGAACTTAATATAAAGGATTTAATAAAGGATTTTAAAAAAGTAACGATGAAATGATGAAAATAAAGTGCAATAAAATATCTCGACGTTTCGATCGCGGCACAAGCTGTGGTCATCGTCATCATGAATTTCGATTTAAAGCTTTCGTGATTGCAGGGATTCATCTTTTTGGTTCTTTCGGTAAAGTCACGTAAGAAGGGAAATAATAAAATAATAAAAATAAAACATAATAAAATACAATTGTTTCTTAGTATGTTACATTTTTATTATTTAATAATAAAAGAAATAATAAAATAATACAAATAAAAATCATATACATTACACTATACACTACACTATACACTACTATACACAACACTATAGACTACACTATACACTACACTATACACTACTATACACTACACTATACACTACACTATACACTACTACACTACACACTACACTATACACTACACTATACACTACACTATACAGTACTATACACAACACTATACACTACACTATGAAATACACTACACTATACACTACACACTACACTATACACTACACACTACACTATACACTACACTATACACTACACTATACACTACACTACACACTACACTACACACTACACTATACACTACTATACACTACACTACACACTACACTACACACTACACTATACGCTACACTATACACTACTATACACTACACTATACACTACACTATACACTACACTATACACTACACTACACACTACACTATACACTACTATACACTACACTATACACTACACACTACACTATACACTACACTATACACTACACTATAGACTACTATACACTACACTCTACACTACACTACTATACACTACACTATACACTACACACTACACTACACACTACACTACACGCTACACTACACTATACACTATACACTACACACTACACTATACACTACACACTACACTATACACTACACACTACACTATAAACTACACACTACACTATACACTACACTACACACTACACTATACAGTACTATACACAACACTATACACTACACTATGAAATACACTACACACTACACTATACACTACACACTACACTATACACTACACACTACACTATACACTACACTATACACTACACTATACACTACACTATACACTACACTACACACTACACTACACACTACACTATACACTACTATACACTACACTACACACTACACTACACACTACACTATACGCTACACTATACACTACTATACACTACACTATACACTACACTATACACTACACTATACACTACACTACACACTACACTATACACTACTATACACTACACTATACACTACACACTACACTATACACTACACTATACACTACACTATAGACTACTATACACTACACTCTACACTACACTACTATACACTACACTATACACTACACACTACACTACACACTACACTACACGCTACACTACACTATACACTATACACTACACACTACACTATACACTACACACTACACTATACACTACACACTACACTATACACTACACACTACACTATAAACTACACACTACACTATACACTACACTACACACTACACTACACTATACACTACACACTAGTGTTGTACACTAATTTGAAGCTTTCGTGACTGCAGGTATCCAATCTCTTTGATTCTTTCGATTTTATTAGATTTTTTATTTCATTTCATTTCTAACCTACGTGACTTTACGGAAAGAACCAGATAGTTTAAACCCTCACCGGTGTGGCTGTGTCAGGATGGTGGCGGGTTTAAACGACTCAACATTTATACATCTAACCCGCTAAGAAGACCTCGATTGTAGACAACTAAAAAATGTCAACAATTTCATGGCTGGTTTTGTCTCGTTCGAAGGTTGGGGGTGGGGAAGGTTTTTTGCCACGGTGAGAAGCAAACCCGCGTCGCATCGCAGGGTCGTGGAATGTCTCTAAAGTCAACATTAACACTCACCCACTCACTCACCTACACACTCACCCACTCACCTACACACTAACCTACTCACTCACTCACTCACCTACCCACACACTCATCTACTCACTTACACACTCACCTACTCACTCACCCACACACTCACCTACTCACGCACCCACTCACCCACTCACCCACCCACACACCCACACACTCATCTACTCACCCATCCACTCACCCACCTACCCACTCACCTACTCACCCAGCCACTCACCCACTCACCCAGTCACTCACCCACCAACCAACTCACCCACTCACCCAGCCACTCACCCACCCACCCACTCACCCACTCACCCACCTACCCACTCATCCACCCACCCACTCACCCACCAACCAACTCACCTACTCACCCAGCCACTCACCCACCCACCCACTCACCCACCTACCCACCCACTCACCCACCCACCCACCTACCCCCCACCACCCCGACCCCTCCCCTCCATACCTGCTCCCCACCCAAACTAATGGGACACCCTCAGCCTGCAACTAACCACTCTGCAATCTTTGCCAGAGGCCTGGGAGTGACTTCGTTATCTATCCATCTCATCATCATCATCATACCGCTCCCTACACCTCCTCCTCCACCCCCTGCCTTGGGCGATTGCTCCATCTCCAGAATGAGGTCCCACGCCATCACCGCGGTAGTAATGGTCTCCCTCCTAGCGTCGCCATTCACCCACTCACTCACCCACTCACCCACTCACCCAGCCACTCACACTCTCACTCACCCACTCACCCACTCACTCACCCACTCACCCACCCACTCAACCACCTACTCATTCACTCACCTACCCACTCACCCACCCCACTCACACTCTCACCCAGCCACCCACTCACTCACTCACCCACTCACCCACCCACTCACTCACCCACTCACCGACCCACTCACCCACTCACTCACGCACTCACTCACCCACCCACTCACCCACTCACTCACTCACCCACTCACCCACTCACTCACTCACTCACCCACCCACCCACCCACTCAATCACCCACTCACTCACCCACCCACTCACTCACCCACTCACCCACTCACCCACCCACTCACTCACTCACCCACCCACTCACTCACCCACAATCTCACTCACCCACTCACCCATCCACTCACCCACCCACCCACTCACCCACCCACCCACCCACTCACTCACCCACTCACCCACTCACCCAGCCACTCACACTCTCACTCAACCACTCACCCACTCACTCACCCACTCACCCACCCACTCAACCACCTACTCACTCACTCACCCACCCACTCACCCACCCCACTCACACTCTCACCCAGCCACCCACTCACCCACTCACTCAGTCACCCACTCACCCACCCACTCACTCACCCACTCACCGACCCACTCACCCACTCACTCACGCACTCACTCACCCACCCACTCACCCACTCACTCACTCACTTACCCACTCACCCACTCACTCACTCACCCACCCACTCAATCACCCACTCACTCACCCACCCACTCACTCACCCACAATCTCACTCACCCACTCACCCATCCACTCACCCACCCACCCACTCACCCACCCACCCACCCACTCACCAACCCACCCCACTCACACTCTCACCCAGCCACTCGCCCACCCACTCACCCAGCCACACACCGACCCACTCACCCACCCACCCCACTCACACTCTCACCCAGCCACTCGCCTACCCACTCACCCAGCCACTCACCCACCCACTCACTCACCCACAATCTCACTCACCCACTCACCCATCCACTCACCCACCCACTCACCGACCCACTCACCCACCCACCCCACTCACACTCTCACCCAGCCACTCGCCCACCCACTCACCCAGCCACTCACCCAGCCACTCACCCACCCACTCACTCACCCACAATCTCACTCACCCACTCACCCATCCACTCACCCACCCACCCACTCACCCACCCACCCACCCAGTCACCCACCCACCCCACTCACACTCTCACCCAGCCACTCGCCTACCCACTCACCCAGCCACTCACTCACCCACAATCTCACTCACCCACTCACCCATCCACTCACCCACCCACTCACACACTCACCGACCCACTCACCCACCCACCCCACTCACACTCTCACCCAGCCACTCGCCTACCCACTCACCCACCCACTCACCGACCCACTCACCCACCCACTCCACTCACACTCTAACCCAGCCACTCGCCTACCCACTCACCCAGCCACTCACCCAGCCACTCACCCACCTGCCCACTCACCCAGCCACTCACCCACTCACTCACCCACTCACTCACCCACACACTCACCCATCCACTCACCCACCCACCCACCCACCCACTCACCCACCCACCCACTTACCTACCCACCCTCCCACTCACCCACCCACCCACTGACCCACCCACCCACCCCTCACCCACTCACCCACCCACTCACCCACTCACCCACTCACTCTCCCACTCACGCAGCTCCCTCCGAGCGTCGCCATTGGCGCGACGTTATTCATTGTCGGTGGTGGAATTTGACCATTTGGGCCGCACGGCTTCCTATGGTCCACATCTGAGAAGTAGCAGCCCCCCCCCCCCCCATTCTCTCTCTCTCCTGGTCATTCCCTGAGGTGTGCCCCCCCCCCCTTGCCCCCTGCCCCAGTGCTGTTGCTGTGAAGATGAGAAACTCTGTGGGTCTTTCGGTAAAGTCGCGTAGATAGAATTTTTTTTTTTAAATCACGACGTTTCGATCGCAACACGAGCAATCGTCCTCAGGTGAAAAAATTGCATCCAAGAGAGCTGCTGAAGCAGGTTGTTATATAGGCCTGAGATGGGTGCAACCCAAGGGTCAGTGAGAGGGGTTAGAGAATGGAGATCAACAACACCCCAATGCTATTGGGCCGGCCATTGTATCACGAGAGATTAGCAAGTCAATGTAGCTACTGCCACATGGAGGAGGCCATTTCATTGCGAGAGATTAGCAAGTCAATGTAGACACCACCACATCTAGGAGGCCATTGCATCGTGAGAGATTAGCAAGTCAATGTAGATGTAGTGGTGGTATTGACGTGCGCCGACAGTGATGGATCACGGGGCGCGGGGTTGGGCACGCGATGTGGGCGTGGCATGGACGCGCGCGCCGGTGGTAAGGCGCGCTCACACAAGCTGGGAAAAGAGGATCGTAGCGAGTGCGCAGTGATTGGTCAGATAAGTGGGTGCTCTCAGCGACGTCCGCAGGAGGGGTATAAAGGGAGACGCGCGAGAGCACTCGTGGAGTGTTAACCAGTTGAAGACCGAAGACGGGGTGGAGGAGGTAGTGGCCCGAGACCCCTAGTCCCGCCGTCCTTGTGAGGACCGGGGCCCTGTGTGGCTCGGAGCCGAGACTGGGGGACCCGTAGTCCGACGCCCGTGTGGGTCGGGACGGTGGTACCCAGAGCCGAGACGGGCACCCCCAGCTGGGTGTGTCCCGGAAGGCTACGGGGCGTAAGAGCCCGTGTCAGTATAGCTGAGTTGGTGTTTGTCACCCGTGTAGCTGAGTGGGTGTTAGTCACCCGTGTAGCTGAGTGGGTGTGAGTCACCCGAGTAGCTAAGTGGGTGTCAGTCACCCTTGCAACGAAGTGGGTGTTAGTCACCCGTGTAGCTGAGTGGGTGTGAGTCACCCGAGTAGCTAAGTGGGTGTCAGTCACCCGTGCGACGAAGTGGGTGTTAGTCACCCGTGTAGCTGAGTGCGTGTGAGTCACCCGTGTAGCTAAGTGGGTGTTAGTCACCCGTGTAACGAAGTGGGTGTTAGTCATCCGTGTAACTACAAGTTGGTGAAAATAAAGAGTGTGCTACCCGTGAAGACGTCTCCCGCCGAGTTACTACTTTACAACTGGCGTCAGAAGTAAACCTGTCTTCAAGAAAAATGGACACAAGGAAGACTTCGCGTACCCACGTGCAAGATCGGGGAGACGACGGCGTACCGGAGACACCAACCTTGGGAGGAGAGGACGAGGAGTTGCCGCCAATGCAGCACTTCGCGGAAATGGCCGATGCTCCGCTTGCCTCCGACACCAGCCTGCAGGACGCACACTCCCGCCTGGCGGAGTTGCTGCTCGCTGCCGCTGCGATCTTGGCGGAAATCTCCGTTCCAGTGGGCGGAGGGACGGCTGCGGGGTTGGAGGAGGCGGCGCGGCTGGAGGGATCCCGCCAGACGGCGTTTCGCGCCAAAGTTTTGGAGTTGGCGCCATTTTTGAGGGCCCGCCACCGCTTGGCGGGAAGCGCGGACACCACGTGGCCAGAGATCTCCACACAGTGCAGCCCGCGTCATCGGCGCGCGCCGGAGATCTCCATTATGCGCCTGCAGACGGAGCCGACATCTTCTACAACCACAGCGGCGCGCGGGAAAATCGTTCCAACGACGACGACGGCGATCGAGTCCTCCAGCAACGATTGCCCGCGCTGTCGGTGTTCAAGGCGGACGGGGGCGACTGGGGAGCCTTCCAGCAACGGTTCGTCGCGCATCAAGAAATGTCGGGGTGGTCCGACACCACTGCCCTGCGCGCGCTGCCAGCGATGCTCGACGACGACGCGCTTGCAGCCTTCACATCGGCCCCGAGGTCGTCCCGCTCAACGCTCCAGGCCGCGCTACACCTGATGGCCAAGGTGTTCGGGCCACCCTCGACCTGTCGCCACCAGTTCTACGATCGGCGGAAGGTGGTTGGAGAAACAACGCTCGCCTATCGCACGGCGCTGCTCGCCCTGGCAGACTCAGCTTTTCCCCGCATGGACAAGGAGGGGAAGGACGCCATGGTGACGGAGCAGCTGCTGGCGTTGGCTCACGGATTGGGAGTTCCCATTAATGCGGCGGACGAGATGGACATTTGCTCTCTGGGGATTGCCACAAGTATTCACGCTTACGAAGTCCTAAAGCAAAAGCCGACGGTCGTCTGCGCATCGGTGGGGAACGGGGGCACCGGCCGCCACGATCGTCGGCCCTCAGCCTGCTGTGCCTCGGGAGGAGGCCTTCGCTGGTTCAAGGCCGGGGGAGTGGAGAACGGGAGGTCGTTCGCCCACACGCTCCTCCCGCAAGCTGGAGCAACCGAAACCTACGACGTCCCTCGTCGTCTGCTACAACTGCGGCCTTCGGGCCACGTCGCGTCCGGGTGCCGGGCCCCACGTCAATGCACCGCGGGACCACGTCCGGACGACGACCAGGGCCTCAAGACGTCCCAGCTGAACCCGGCAAGTCGCGGCACCTCACACGTTCGGTCCACACGCACGGCACAGTCGGGTCGCCGCTTAGCGGTGGGGGGACCGTGTATGGGCGCCGGGGGTTCGGTTCGGCGAGAGGGGTCCGCGTACGGCCCGAAGGCAGTCGAGTGGTCCGAATTGGCCCACAGGATTGTGGCTGCGTCGGCCGGGTCGTCCGTGGTAACGGGGTACATTGACGGGGTTGAGGTCCGGGTGCTCGTGGACACGGGTGCGTCGGCCACTATTATTTCGGACCTTATTTATAATATTCTTCCCGTCCAATGTCGACCCCTTCTGCCGGTGGACGTACCATTTTACGCGGCGAACGGGGGATCTTTGGGAATCATCGGCCAGATTCGGGCGAATATTTGTATTGGCGACATTAAATTGGCGGGTCCTATTTTTGTATCATCATCGTTGGCCGTTCCTTGTTTACTAGGCACGGACTTTCTGTCTATAATGCCCATCAAAATTCTCATAGACCAGGCCTGCATTGAGCTTCCGTCGGGTCGGCGGGTTGAGTTTTGAAGAGTCCAAATAAGATACGCACGGCTTGTGCGACGGTGCAGGCGCTGGCAACCCGGACTGTACGGGTGCCCCCGGGATCGCAAATGTTGGTACCCCTTCGGTTGAGAAAACCTTTTGGGGCGGATGCGGGGGCACAGGGAGTTCTATTGGGGCCGTCTAACAGGGCTAAAGGGGACCTCGACTTAGCGGTGGCCCAGACCATGGTGAGGGGGACAGTGAGCCGTTCGTTGTGGTCCTGAATACGGGGTCGCGGCCGGCCGTGATTACGCAGGGAACGGTGCTGGCTCACGCCGCGCCGCTACCCGTCGAGGAACAGCTCGTTGCTCACGCCGATTCAAATGTCGATACGCATCCCCAAAGTGAGGAGGGGACGGAGTGGTTGGACTCGTTGTGTGCCGGGTCCAGTACCTTGTCCAGTGTGCAGTTGGGTGCATTGAGGGGCTTGCTGCTCGAGTTCGCTGACGTGTTTAGTAGGCACAAGTACGACATTGGCTGCACAGACCTGTTGCGCCACCACATAGAGACTGGGGACGCGGCCCCTATTCGACAGAATCCCTTCCGGCTCAGTCCAGCCGAGAAGGAGCATGTGCAGTCGGCAGTAAATGACATGTTGGCGGCCGACATCATTGCGCCCTCTTCCAGTCCGTGGGGTGCTCCTATCGTCTTGGTTAAAAAACAGGATGGATCCCTGCGGTTCTGTGTCGATTTCCGCCGCCTAAACAAAATATCAATGGCCGATGCGTATCCGCTCCCCAGGATGGATGAGTCGCTGGATGCCTTGGCAGGAGCACAGTTTTTTTCGACGCTCGATTTGCTTTCGGGATTTTGGCAATTGCCCCTCGATGACGAATCAAAACCAAAACCGCTTTCCGGACACCGGGAGGCCTATTTGAGTTCAACCGATTGCCCATGGGTTTACATTCCGCTCCTGCCACGTTCCAGATGCTCATGGAATTGGTTTTGTCAGGCCTCCAATGGGACACCTGTTTGATTTACCTCGATGATATCATCGTTTTCAGCCGAACTTTTGAGGAGCACCTCCAGCGACTGAGAGCAGTGTTTCTCAGGATGCGTTCCGCGAAGCTAAAGTTTAAACCGGCTAAATGTTTTCTGCTTCGGGAATCGGTCAGGTATTTGGGCCATATCGTTAGCCGTTCGGGGATCTCGACGGACCCTGCTAAGACGCAATGCGTCAGCTCATGGCCAACACCGACCTCTGTTACTGAAGTCCGCAGCTTCATAGGATTTGCCTCCTATTACCGTCGTTTTGTCAAGCAGTTTGCCACCATAGCCAGGCCCCTGCACGCTTTGACGGCTAAAGGGGTGCGGTTTCACTGGGGGCCGGAGGAGGAGGCCGCGTTCTGCTCCCTTCGTGACGCCTTGGTGCAGGCTCCCCCCTTGTGTTACCCCGATTTCACGCAACCGTTTGTGCTCGACACGGATGCCAGTAACACGGGTATCGGGGGAGTGCTCTCACAGGTGGTCGGGGGGTCGAACGGGTGGTCGCCTAGGGTAGCAGGGTTCTGTCCCCCGCGGAACAACGCTACTGCGTGACACGGCGTGAATTGCTGGCGATTGTGTTTTTTATACAGCAATTCAGGCCGTATCTGTATGGCCGTCACTTTACGGTTCGCACGGACCATGCGGCTCTCCAATACGCTATGCGGGTGGCGCAGCCATCCGGCCAATTGTCCCGATGGTTGGAGGTCCTTCAGGACTACCAATTCACGACGATTTACCGCAAGGGGTTGCGCCACTCGAATGCGGATGCATTGTCACGGTTGCCGACGCGTACGGAATGCGCATGTCAGTTAGGATCGGCGCGATGTAAACCCTCTGTCGCTGTCCCCGCGGAAGTGGTGCTAGCCGCCACGGATACTACTGGGGTTGACGCCCCCACGGGGAGCGACTCGCTGTTAGCATTGCCTCTCATCGAGTGGGGCCGTCTGCAAATGGCCGACAGCTCCCTACTCGCGCTACGTCGGAAGGTTGACGTTCCCGAGGGCGGGGAAACGCGGGTCGGTTCCTGGGTGTGCAGACAGGGCCTCTTGATGAAGTGGGACTCCATGTCCCGGCGTCACATGCTTGTGGTGCCGGTTGCTGTACGGGGTAAGGTCGTCCTGGCTGCCCATGAACGACTCATGCATCTGGGGTTTCACAAAACGCTCGCCCTCATTCAGCGAGACTACTATTGGTCGGGGATGGGCAACGACGTGGCGAACATTCTTAAGGGGTGTGTAGGGTGCGCTAAAAGAAAACCGCCACCAATAGCGGCTAATCCACCGCTGCAATCCATTCAAGTTTCGCGCACGAACGAATTGGTCGCGCTAGACATCTTGGGGCCCTTTCCCACTACACCTCGGGGAAATAAGTTCCTGCTGGTTGGCGTAGAGTACTTCACCCGCTGGCCCATGGCGTGGCCACTCGCCAACCAGTCGGCTGCGGCAGTGGCAGACGCCTTTGTCCAAGGTTACGTTTTGGACAAAGGCGCCCCCGAACGCTTGCTGACGGATCAGGGGAAAAACTTTTCGAGTGTTTTGTTGCGCGAGGTGTGCGACCTGTTGGGTACAAAGAAAGTACGTACCTCCCCGTACCACCCGCAGACTGACGGTATGGTTGAACGTCTGAACAGGACGATTACGTCTATGCTGTGCCAACAGGTATGCGACGACCAGGTGGATTGGGACTTACAGGTACCGGGGGTACTAGCGGCCTATCGGATGGCACCCCATGCGGCGACAGGGTTTTCTCCATTTTTTCTGATGTATGGGCGGGAGGCTGATCCGGCCATGGACGTCCAACTGGGGATTTCACAGCCACGTGCAAAATCTAAATTGGCAGACCATATTAAGTTTAACATCGCCAAATTGGCTGAGGCGCGTGAGGCTGCGAGATTGAATTTCACGCTCTCGGCAGATCGCGAACGAGCGATTGCCATGAACGGAAGGTGCATACGCACAATTGGGGAACCGGGCGATAAGGCCTGGCTGCATTGTCCACACGCACCGTTGGCTACGTCCCCCAAACTGTTGAGACCATGGAGGGGGACCGGTGGAAATTGTGCGGGTTGCACGACCCCAGAGTATACAGATTAAATGGGGGAAAACGCCATTGGTACGTGCACCCCTCCCGACTGAAACCCTACGCGGGCGCCGCGTGACCCCGGGTTGTGCCGTGACGACCGAGCGTGTGATGTGACCGTCGACTCGGGGAGGGATGTGTCGCAGGCTGATCCTCACGTGTCTCCACCTGACCCACCCCCAGGTGTCTCGGACCTGACGGCTGTTGACCGTCGGGA